>JAMQGT020011495.1:0-22060 GCA_024447675.2 Pterophyllum scalare | reverse complement strand
TTATGTTTCGTTTCTTGGTTCAGTTACCGTATTGCTGACCACAAAACAGAACACTTCTGGGATGGATTAGAGCAGAGACTGTGAGACATGCCTTCTTGTCTAACATCAGTGTCTGACCTTACAAATGTGCTTCTGGTAGAATGGTCAAAAATTCCCATAAACACACTCCTAAACCTTGTGGAAAGTCTTCACAGAAGAGTTGAAGCTGTCACAGCTGTGAAGGGTGGGCTAACAATATATTAAACCCTGTGGATTAAGAATAGGATGTCACTTAAGTTCATATGCATGTGAAGGCAGATGAGTGAACACTATTGGCAATATAGTGTAATATGTCAAAATGTCACCAGTGACATTGCCTTTCATTAAAAGTCACAACCATAAAGAACATTTGACTCTGGGAAAGGATCACCTAATACCAGATGATTACTATGAAAGCAAACACTATCGAACCATCTGACTAGAAAAATTATATTTGGAGCTTGAGAGACCAAGTTAAAGGTATAAAAAATAAATAAAAGGAGGCTCATTATCTTAAAATCACTGACAGACAAAGGCATTGCAACTTGCTGCATCAAGAGTTTCAGTTAAATGGAGAATCTATTGCATGTCTTAATTGCATGTCAACTGATTGCATCATGAAAGGTATGTTCTCAGGCTCACCATCACAAGAGGCATTAGACAACTTTTTTTTACATAAGCTGAGTAGCAATAACTAAATTGGATTCCCATTTTGATATTTTTCCCTCAAAGTTTCTATACTGTCTTGTATTTAAATGCACAAAAATAAGTCTTTGTAAAAGTCCGATTGTGATAAGTGGGGTATAAAAAGAACACAAAGATGTAACTGGTTATTTAAGAGACATTTCTGTCTGCTGGATAAGGTTTGGCTCTGTCGGGTGACCAATCAGAATATTACAGCATTTAAAGCAGGATCTGATGACAGACTCAGACATCTGTTGTGTTTAATGAATGTTATGCAGAAATATTTATTCCATCTCCTGCCGCAGGTTGCCATGGGCTTTAACATTTATGAGATGCACACTTTGGGTCTATCATGGGTGTCTCCAGCTTCAGTTTCTCTTCGCACAATATGCACACAAACCTCCAGGCTGTTTGCATGCACAGAGGCAGGGAATTAGCCAGCTGTGCACACAAACTCAGTGCCACAAGTGAGGGACGGGACATGCATGTCAGACTAAGAGGCCGCCATCCTCCCTCTCACTTAAACCCCTATTCCAGACATGTTAATCCCTACAGTTGTGGCAGGCAGGCGTAGAAGAGATAAATTGGAGGTCACTGTGAGCAGGTGTGTGCATGCCGTCAGGGCCTGCCAGAAGACTGCAATCAGAGAAGGTTGGGTGAGGGAAGCAGCTGCTGTTTTGGGGGCTTTTGAGAGGGAAGGAATTTTGAAGCGATTACTTACCCGCTCCTGCCACCTATCTGTTATATGTTAAGCTGGCACTGAATGGCTGGTTACTCAGACTCATGAAAACATGATGTGTGCTCATTTAATCAGGTACTGTATTTAGCTTCTCTTTTACCAGGGGGACCTGAGTACAGCGAGAAGAATAAAACTGAGATGGGCTAGTTTAACACAAGCACACACAATAACAATCAGCTTTAAAATGCCACTTCGATACATACACATTGCTAGTACTGGGTTGGACCCCCTTTTGCTTTCAGAACTGTATTAATTCTTCGTGGTATAGATTCAACAAGGTGCTGGAAACATTACTCAGAGATTTTGGTCCATATTGACATGATGACATCACAGTTACTGTCATTTTGTATGCTGCACATTCATAATGTCAGAGGTGCTCTATTGGATTTATCTGGTGACTGTGGAGACCATTTAAATACAGTGATGTTCCAGAAACCAGTTTGAGATAATCTGAGCTTTGCGACAGGACATGTTGTCTTGCTGGAAACAGCCATCAGAAAATGGATACACTGTGGTTACAAAGGGATGGGCATGGTCAGCAGCAATACTCAGGCAGGCTGTGGGGTTTAAACAATGCTCATATGGTACTGAGGGCCCCAAAGTGTGCCGAGAAAATATCCCCCACAGCATTACACCAGCAGCAGCCTAAATCACTAATATAAGGCAGGATGGATTCATGTCTTCATGTTGTTTACTCTGATCCTACCATCCTAATGTTACAGGAAAAAAAAAAATTGAGATTCATCAGACCAGACAATATTTTCCAATCTTCTGTTGTTCAGTTTTGGTGAGCCTGTGCAAACTGTAGCCTCAGTGGCACCCGGTGTGTTCTTCTGCTGCTGTAGCCCATCTGCCTCAAGGTTCCACTTGTGCTGCGTTCAGAGATGCTCTTCAAAGTTTGCATACCTTGGTTGTAAAGAGTGCTTATCTGAATTGCTGTTGCCTTCCCATCAGTTTGACACCACGTGGCCATTCTCTGACTTCTGGCATCAATCAACAAGGCATTTTTCCCCCAGAGAACTGCCACTCACTAGATATTTTCTCTTTTTTCTGACCATTCTCTGTAAAACCTAGAAATGCTTGTGTGGGGAAATCCCAGTAGATCATCATTTTCTGAAAGACTCCACAGCCATGGCACATTGAAACTCACTTAAATCACCTTTCTTCCCCATTCTGATGGTTTGAAATTCAGCAGATTGCACTGAGTTGCTGCCATATGACTGGCTGATTAGATATTTGTGTTAACGAGCAGTTGAACAGGTATACTTAATGAAGTGGCCAGTGAGTTTATATTCCTTTTATGTGGTGCAATATATTAGACATCAGCTTTTCCAAATTCAGTACTTGTGTGGTATCAAGAAAAATAGTGACAAACACAATGTGCTCCTTCAGCTTTTTAGGGAGACATTAAAAGATTACTAAAAATAAAAACTCCCTTTTTTGTTGCCTGCGTGTTATTTTGCACAGGTGATGAGTACGATATTCATTCCTGCAAATACACACAGAGCACATTTGAAAAATACTTCAGGCTGATTTTAGACCGCTCATCATGACAGAATAAGATATTCCCACAATCAAGCAGAGACATGATGACCAAAATTAAGTATAAATAAAACAGTCCCTAATCTCATATATTTTCTTCCCGTGTCAGAAACAGTATTTTTCAATCTAGAGATTATGAGTTAAAATACTTTTTGCTGAAACCATTTGTTTGGTTAACCAGTAAGTCAGTCACTCAATTTTAGATGATAAATAGGTCATTAGGTCATTTCTCAAGCAAATATGACAAGCAGTTATTGGTTCCAACTTATGTGAAAATGTATTGTTTTCTCTGTCTGTTTTGTACCATTCATACTGTTCTTAGGCCAAAAAGGCTTTTTGAAGCCATCTCACTAGGCTCTGGGAAATTGAGATGAACATTTTTCTGTTGTTCTCATACAGTTTGTAGAAGGATTAGTGCATTAATCAAAAACCAATTAGGACTGAATAATTCGTTGCAGTCTTACAAACCACAAAATAGACTCCGGGCTCATATTTGATCAGATATTTTCTCATGGCTGTCCAGAATATTGGGATGTTTTTGTTGTTGCTAAGAAACAAGAATTAAAAAATACTTAGCTGAGATGTTAAGATGGCTGTAAAATCCAAATATTCTGCTTTCATTTGACTTGATCAGTGCTAGACAGGAGAATTAATGCCAGTGTGGTGCTGAGGGGAATGCTGGGAGGAGTGTCCACCAATCCAAATCTCAGCTAGCTCCTTTAGATATCTTCGTACAAAGTGACCTTTGCCTCGGCTCCCTCAGCTTCATCCCACCTGCTCCCTAGATAAAGCCCTCTGATCCTGGGAGGGGTGGGGGGGCTTATCACCAAAGTCTGCTTGAGTCTTTGCTCTCTTTGTTCCACATGTAATTACACTATATTGAATCGAGAATCATCACACACCAGATGAATGATTTTCTCCTCTGGTGAGAGTGGTACAACTCAGCTGTAGAGTATGGAATGGCTTCAACTCAGGGGCTCCCAGCATGAGTGGCCGCCTCAAATGGGACCCCTCGCTGCTCTCAGCCTGGCCCCACTCCACCTCCAAGCTGCATCAAAAAGGGACTTGAGAATGACAGAAGTGTTTCATACTGGCACATTCAGTGACTGGACCAGATGGAGTCTTTGTTCTTTCTCTCAAACACACGCGGCGTACGCAAGTCTGTGCACAAAAACCTGACATGTGCAAATGCACACACACACACACACACACACACACACACACACACACACACACACACACACACACGCACACACACACACACACACACACACACGTGCACACACACGCATGCATGCACACTTCCTCAGCCCACAGTACTATAAAGCCAGGATTGTGACGATGGGAGGGAGGTGTGATTCTCTTGTCCTCTGTTGTGTTCACATTAGTCATATGCAAATAGGCATTGTGCACAGAGAATAACACAAATCCACCATGTCTAAATCCTTAAAGAGCACTAGTCATGGCTATTTAGTTAACATGATTTATTAAGGTGATTGACCCAGTTAGCGCATAAACCATTTACGGTGTTTGCTTCAGGTACTTGGAGAATTTTACTCTTTTATAGCTTGAAGTTGAGGATGCAAATGATGAATACAAAATAGGAATTTTCCTTTTCTTCTTTATGTCTTCACATTTCCCAAATTGAGGTCCCTGGGCTGAAACCATTTTCTTTATCTAGGCATAGACGGGGGCAAAGAAGGAAGCAAGTTGGTGGATAAGATGATAATACTGGCATATGTGATATTTTGTCTTTCATTCCCACCTTTACTTTTTGTCTTCTTCCTTAAAAATAATGACTGCTTCTGAGTTTGTTTAGAAGATTTTGTTCAAGATACTATCTGAAAGGGCACAACATGTTTTTGCTTAAAAATCATTATTAGTGACAACAGCTGACAAATGCTGCAAGTGCCAGATTATTCTAAGATTACCAGCACATCTCCAGCACTGTAAATAAAACAGATTCTTTTCAAGAAGATTTACTTGGGTCAATCAAGTATTTAAGACAGATTGACATCCTTTCATGAGCTGCTTCTAACTTGGATCCATTTAAAAAGCAGAATGAAAAACATGGGTCCTAAATTCAGTTAGGGAGCTCCTCACTCTTTTCCATAAGGCATAATGAAAAACATAAGGAACACACCTCCACACGCTTCCATGTTCACACATGGAAAGTTGGGAGGCTGTGCGACCAGCTGCAAAACCCCAGCACAAAACTGAACAGGCATTAATGGCAACATCGATGTAGTCAGATACAACATGTAAAGAAGAGGTGGGTTGCAAAGTGGTTTACAGCTATAGGCATGCTAACTCAGCTTAAATAGCATGCACTATTTTGCTGAGATTTGGCAAGTGGAATGTCTCAAAGAGCATCAGAGGAGCCATCATCCTATGTTAGCTGGCACTGAGATCAGCTGATCTGCCCGGATTGCGGTGGAGTTTTACTTTGTGGCCTTTTGTGAGCTCTTAATTATTTCAGTTGTAGGATTTTGGTGAATGTAAAAATTCCGTATTTTTATAAACGTGATCTATGTAATTGTATTATGTCTACTTTTCACAAATCTATCATTTTATTTAGTGTTTATTCTAGTGTATGATCTATATTTTGAAGTAGCAGTCCATTTTGGTGCTGCATTAGGATTTTTGTGAATATAGCAGTGCCACAATATTTACTATAATCTTTGTCCCCCCCTTGACATTAAGAGATTTATCTCAAACTGAGGGGTTTTAGTGGGGGTGAATAAAGCTTAATCATTATTACTAAAGTAACTGGCACCAGCAGGTATCAACTGGTGTTTCTTGATACCTCTTTAATATGACTTTAAAGGAAAACTAAAGCCTTGAAGCAGCAAAAAATACCATATCCTTTCTGGGAATAGCTTTACTTAACTACATTTCTGTCAGTGGGATTTTATATTATTCTGTATTTTACTTATTTGTGTGGATTTTTGTTTCTTTGCAAACCTATTTTCAGACCACAAATAAAAAAGATTTAATGAAACTAAACGATTCACTGTCTATAAACCACACTACACAGCTCAACATCTGGGCATTTTCCAGTGTTCCACGTGGCATAAGGCCACAATCGTCCCCAGCTAATTCAGAAAAGACCACGTTCAGACATTTCTGACAGGAAGCAGTCAGTGACCTTTAAGCTGGTAATGTTCGACTGGTATTGCGTCCTCGCTGTCTCTCTTCCTCAGAACTGGAAGCGTAGAGCTGAGACATCCTTCAGCTGAGGTGAGTATGAAATGCCACTTTGACAGCACCTGTCTAGCTTCGCAGTACAGTACAAAGATCAAATTCTGCCCATTTATCAGTTCAGTGTAAATCTGCCCCTTAGTGCAGCAGTATTGTAGAACAAAAACAAATTAATGCATTGTCTTTAGTTATCAACATCTAGAAAATTCATTTTACATTCCATGCTGCTTACACACCTGATTACTCACTATGCAATATACTCTCCCAGTCAAATTTTTTCCACAGTACACACATGCAGTATGCCTTTTATCGCTAAGTGACCTCACTGACTGGAAACAGCTACTCACACTGGCTATGAAGAATTTTTTTGCATTATTCATCAGTGTCTGACCCATGTCTGCATGTGTAGGCCTATAAGAGAACACGAATGTGTTCCCATTAGGGTATTAAATGAGTGCAGCAGGTTAAATCTAATGACACCCCCCACCCCGTGAAAAGCAATTAATAAACCAATAGACCACACATTAATAAATGTGTGAAATTCATGGCTTAAGCTTTAATAAGAATTTTATAAAGGATGGATAATGGCAAAAATCTGCCATTAATTTGGCAAAAGGTTATTATCACTGGGTTTTATGATTATTCTTTTGGAAGTTTATGCAGAGGATGATCACATGGATAGATTGAATGAGAGGAAGGGGATTCAGAGCGAGCTAAAACAAAATGACACATGAAAAAAAAAGGGAATAGAATTTTATTTGCTATGTAATGTATCAGGCACTACATCACCCTCAGCATAAATGTCATTTATAGTCTACAACCTTTAAATAATTCACATCCAACACTTTTATTCACTAGTGGTTAGTTGACGTATGAGTGGTTTTTAGACGTGCTGATGAAACGCTAAATTTTTCATGATTGTCGTTATTAGCCATGCAGATTTAGCTCACAGTGTAGCTTCTGCTGACAAGATTAGTCTGATGTAATGATAAACCAAGAATAGCAAGAAGAGCTGAGCCTGAAATGTCCACAAGTTGAATCCCACAAATTAACACCACTTCCTGCAGTGCCACTATTAGGACATACTTTACAATGTTGCCTACTAGTGGTAAGAATCTACTAATAGCAGTGTCATTTTTCATTCAGTCAACAGTTTGTTTTTTTTGGTTTGTAATTGGCATCACAGCCTCATGAGGCTGCTAGTCTGGCACTAAACTTAGACTAGGTTTCGCTCACAGTGCACTGCAAATAATTAATAATAAAGTGAACAGTAAAATCCTAGTACCATGATGTTTTGCATGCACACAAAGCAAAAAAAAACAAGGTTATATTATAAGGTGGCAAATGTTTTCACGGAAAATAAATAGTCTATCAAATCAAGTTATAATCAAAGGTGTTTGAAGAAGTCCTGCTTACAGCATATGCAAAAAAGTGCAAGAATTTGATAATTTCTGCTTGAAATGACAGGATAAAAAAACTAAACATAACAACAGACAAAACACTAACAGAGTAAATCATACTCTGTAATTGTTTAAGGCATCCCCCATAGTTCTTTCACAAACAGGAATTCAACCAAATTTCCAAATCCATGTGCATCTCCTACACAGTATTTGAGTGAGTCTGGCATTGGAGAGAATGTCTGAGTCACTGTAAATAGTGGCTTTAAACTATTTTGATTTATAATTGGATGTCTTTGGTTCCAAATGAATGTCTGAATTATCAATACTCCATCTTAGCCATGCTACACAAGCCATGCTGGACAAACAAAAAGCGGCTGGTAGCAGCATGATGTCACAGCTCTGTTTTTTTCTGTGTGACTGTAATGTCTCATTTAGGCTCTTCCACTTAAAATTTGCTGAGGGAAGGTAGTGCCCCCGCCTTGACAAGCACAGCCGAAAGCAGGTCTGCCGGCCCTGAGGGATGGGGCACAGCAGTGGCAGAGGGGTCTCCATGCTTGCTATCTGAGTTCACAGGTGTGGGAACCTTCCCGCTATTCATTGTAGACTTGCCAGCCCCACTGCCCCCTCCTCCACCCAAACTGGTCTTGCTGTTTTCTGCTGTGGGGATGACCGTCCCTAGGTTGGGGTTGCCCACTGCAGGAGACCCGGTGGGCTCCATGCTGGCCTGACAGCAGCACAGCAGCCGAAAAAATGCGCCTCTCATTTCTCTGCTGGACAGAGTATATATGAGGGGGTTAAGGGCAGAGTTGAGTACAGCCAGGGCAATGAACCAGTCCACCTGGTAGAGGACAGGGCATTTATCTGGGCTACAACCGACATCCAGCAGGAGCAGGAGAAACAAGGGAGCCCAGCACATGACAAACACTCCAAGTACAATAACCACTGTACGAAGCAAGGCCAGTGAGCGCTCTGAAGGCCGGCTGCTCACCCTGCGGCCACTGGAGGTCACCAGACGGTAGATCCTGATGTAGAGTATGATGATGGCCACCAGCAGGGCACTGAACACACTGATGCAGAAAGCAATGTAACTCTTAGCATAGAGCGGCAGCACTGTGGAGCAAGAGCCCAGATTGTTTAGGCAGTTCCAGCCGAGGCTAGGCAGAGCACTCAGCAGTACAGACACAAGCCAGCAGGCCACCAGCAGTGCTAGAAGCCGACCTCGACCTGCTGTCTCGCAGGGGCGCAGACGCACCATTGTCATGTGCCTCTCAATCCCAATGGCCAGAAGGCTGAAGGTGGAAGCGCTGAGGGCTACAAACATGCTCCCTTCTCTGGCCAGCCACTGCACTGGTGTCAGGAAGAAGGTATTACGTCCTGAGGTGAAGATGTTAACCACATAAGCTACACCAGCCAGCAGATCCGACAGCGCCAGGTTTCCTATGAGAAAGTACATGCGGCTGTGGAAGCGCTTGTTCTTCCAGAGAGCAAGCAGAACTGTAATGTTCTCCAAGACAATAAGGACACAGATGAAGAGCAGCACAGCCATTTTACAGGCCCCGCTGCTGCGAGGCCGATCCCACTTCCCTGAGTGGTTGTAGTGGTTGACAATGTCAGGATTCATCCCCTCCTCAAATTGGTTACTCATCCTGCCTGCCCCTTTCCTGACCTTCTTCGGTCACACAGCAGGGGGCGGCACAGCTCTGGACACTGATTCAAGGCAACTCAGGTTGGCAGAGTCATAGTTTTTGACGTGCCTGTCAAGAGAAGTTAAAAGATAACATTAAAAAAAAACTTACTGGTTCATCTTTTTTTAAATCAACGAAAAAATTCTCAGAGCTTAGGAACTTAAAAAAATGTTCTGAAGAAACACCAGTGCCAAATTGAAAAAGTAAACTATTACCACTTTATTGCTATGTAAATAAACAATTAAGTGCATCAGAATAAAAATCCTTTCAAACAAGTGTCCTAACAAAGATAGCATAAAAGTTACATAAAACACTGACAGATGAAGAAATTGAAAAATCACATCAAATAAACAAGAACCACTTCAAGTACTTTTAATACTTGGTTGAACAAAGAGTTTGGGTGGTGTTCATGTCATCATTTGCTATATAACTCAGATAAAGGTCTCCAGATGATCCAAAAATACTTCCCCCCGCAATCTTACACCTTCTGCAAAGGTGCTGGAGGCTTTAATTGTAATTCGGCCTCTACATAACTTTCCTGGTTTGCAAAAGTTATAAATGACAGTGCAATGTTAGCATACAGTTTTTGCACAGTTGCCGTGTCAACGCTGCTGCAACAGTAAGTTAGTAAGTTATCCTACCTGCTGGAATAACTGGGCTCACTTGAACATCGCGGCACTGAGGAGATTTACAGAAAATCTGGAGAGAAAAAAATCCCTCTCGTGCGTAAAGATGCGCTGGTGCAAATATGCGATTTCCAAAAATGGAATATCCTCGATGTAAAGTAAAAAGTCCTTGTCCGAATAAAAAACTCCAGTAAAGTTTGTCTCCTTAACATCCACAGCAGGTTCTGCCCTAACTTTCAACGTCCTCTCCAGCTTTGGCTGTCCTGGTCTCACCCCTCCCAGCCGGTGGGGCGGGATTTCCCTCACCTCTCCATTTGGTTTGAACCATTAATTATGAGTCAGGAGAGAGGTCGAAGCCGCGCCAGTCAATGCGCTACACATTTGAGCCGAGTGAATGATACGGTATATTTTCCAAGTGTAGGTCAAAGAGATTTGTTTTTGTTCTCCGTGGTCATCGGACAAATTACTATTTCAGAGTAGCACTTCTATTTGTTTCTTCCAGTGTGTCATAAAATTGCTGCACTTACTTGTTGCAACACATGTAACAGAGTTTGCCCCTTGGGCTTTATACGCATTTGGAGCGGCATCGTTCTAACACGCCTGATGCTTTGATCTTTACTACGATAAACTTTGGGGTTTTCATATTGTTTTTTTCAATATCTTACCGATACTGGAATTTTTTTTTTGGGGGGGGGGCATGTTATTCTATCCAAAGGTTGATATTTCAGGTTCATAACACAATCTGACATGCATTATGCGTTTATCTGTGGAGTAATCTCCAGTGACAGGCCAAGAAGTTGGAATCCATTTGACTTTTATTTGATGAATCATTGTTTTTATGCTCAGATAAAGGGTCCTTAGTGGTTTAAGAGTGTGAGATAGGTCAGACCTCTCCCATTGGAGCCAACAGGAAGGATGGAAAAAGAAGAGTTACACATTTCTTCGCCTTTTATGCACTTTTTTGGGCTCTTACTCTGAATACATACTAGGATATTAAGTATCTGGGTGTCATCTGTAGCTTGTGGAGTTGCATGTTCATTTGCAGTGGCAGGTTGGTCAATGCAGAAAGTTCCATAGTGGCAGAAAAAATTACTTTACTGCATAAAATCACTGGACACTTTATTGGATACACCTTGTTCCTACCAGGTTGGACCCCCCCTCGCCCCCCATTCACCTTCAGAACTACCTTAATAATTCATGGCATGGTGCTGTAAACACTCCTTAGAGAGTTTGGTCCATATTGACATGATGGCATCATGCAGTTGCTGCAGATTGTTGATGGGAAAGTCCCGTTCCACCACATCCCAAAGGACTATGGAGACCATTTGAGTACAGTGAACTCATTGTCATGTTCAAGAAACCACTTTGAGATGATTTGAGCTTTGTGACATGGCGCGTTATCCTGCTAGAAGCAGCCATCAGAAGATGGGTGCACTGTGGCCATAAGGGAAAGGTCGCAGTCAGCAACAATACTCAGGTAGGCAGTGGCATTTAAAAAAAAATCCTCAGGTGGTATCAAGTTACCCAAAGTGTGCCAGCAAAATATACAGCATTACACCATCTCCACAAGCCTGAACTGCTGATACAAGGCAGGATGGAGCAATGCCTTCATGTTGTTTACGCCAAATTGTGAACTTGCCTGTCATGTCCTGGGTCTCGGACCCAGTGTTTTTGAGTTCATGGACTTTTTGTGGTTCTGTTCTGTCATTCTGTTATCCCTGGTTTTGCCTGTTGGTTGTTTTAAGCATTATTTATCACATTGCTAGTTAGTTTCTCCATTGGTGTTCTCATGTGCTTGCCTCCCCGTGTTAAGTTTGCATTTGTTTCCCTGATTGTTCACTTCCTGTTTTATTTTGCCAGTCTCCTGTTCCCTGTGTATGTTGTCCAGTTTTGCTTCCTCTTGTCTGAGTTCCTGTAATTAGTTTCAGCTGCCCTTCCACCTGTTGCTTTTTCCCCCATTATTTTGTGTGTATTTATTCTTCAGTTTGTCCTCTGCCTCATGGTTGTGTATCTCCAGGTGTGTAGTTGACCTCCTTTTTCTGCTACAGTTCATTTTTGTTTTTGTGAAGTCTCAACAATAAAGCTGCTTTCTAAGTTTATCCGGTCTTCCGAGTCCTGTACTGTTTGTCTATTCTCCACTTCCCATCCAATCATATTTGACACTACAACCGAATGTCACAGTCGAAATTGAAATTCATGACACCAAGCAATGTTTTTTCCAGTCTTCTATTCTTCAGTTTTGGTGGACTCGTGTGAACTGTAGCCACAGTTTCCTTTTTCTGAGCTAACGGGAGTGTCTCATGGTGTGGTCTTTGCTGCTGTAGCTTCAGGGTTCAATGTTAAATGTTCAGAGATACTCTTCTGCATACCTTGGTTGTAAAGAGTGGTTATCTGAGTTGCTGTTTCCTTCCCATTAGCTTGAAGGAGTCTGGCCATTTTGCTCTGACCTCTGGCATCTGCAAGACATTTTCACCCAGAGAACTGCTGCTCACTGGATATTTTCTCTTTTTTGGACATTCTTTGTAAAAACTAGAGATGGTTATGTGGGAAAATCCCAGAAGTTTCAGAAATACTCAGACCAGCCAAACTGGTACCAACTACTGTCCCACATTCAAATCACCTTTCTTCCCCACTCTGATGCCCAGTTTGAGCTTCAGCAGGTCATCTTTACTGTGTCTACATACCTAAATGCATTGACTTGCTGCCAAGTGATTGGCTGATTAGATATTTATGTCAATGAGAAGTTGAACAGGTGTATCTTAAAAAGTGTCTGGTGGGGAGTGCATATTTCTTTATTGCTTTCCCCACTTTTCATGCTATCATGCCATAATGGAGAGGCTATTTTCAGTTCTGATATTCTTGAGTTTTATCAAACCAAAAATAAGCTTTGAGTCTCAACTTTTAAGTAAACATGGCCCAGGAGTAATGTGACCAGATGTACTACTTTATGTGGAACTGCTCAGCATTTTTATTGCTGATCTATGGCTGTATACCAACTGAAAGCCTAATAAAACTGGCAAACAGTTGCAGTTAACAGTTATGGAAATAGAAAAAATGACTACAGAAATGTAGAAAAACTATCACATAAGACCGTAGAAACAAACTTTAGCTTCTATTTATGCTTTCAAATAAATACAGTACATACAGAATACTTGACATTAACATGACCAGTGCTGAACCTATAAACTACATGATTTGTGTGTTTAGTTACATATAGAAAAATTTCAGACTGCCTTCCATTTTTATTCTAACGTGTCCCACATAAACATAAACATATTTTTTCACATCTATTTAATTCCATGCTGCTGGAACAGCATGTGTTTGCTATTCCAGCAGCACGGAACAGCAATTCTATTTTCTGATGATTAAAAAGAGCACTAAAGGTGAGATTGTTTAGTTTGAGAATGAATTTTCATTTTCAATATGACTACTTTTTACTGTTTTTGACCTAAAGGGGTTACAGCTTACAGTTAAAACTTCACACGCATATACTGCAGTAAAATTTTTAGGGAAGAATTCAGGGCCTTGATCTGCAGTCACAGATTGATTTGACTTGTACTGCTTTACAAGTCTATTCCAAGACAAGGTAGTCATCCATGTCCAATATGTTTTAAAAACATCTAAAATAGAACTGAAAGCGGGGGCTATTTTGTTTTCTCCTTATTTCTTTTCTAATAATGTCTCTGTTTTCCAAAGTGTCCATCATGTCTGGGGTTTTTGTTTTGTTTTTGCATTCTTTGTTTTTTTTGGCTCAAAAGTGCCTGAATAGCATTGGACAGACCAGAAATTGGCTCTTCTGGCTAATGCAGACTGACAGCGTAACAAATTTTGATTAAAAAAAAGGAGAGATGGTAAGAGACAAAAAAAAAACAAACAAACAGAAGAGCAAGGAGCAGCAGAACAGACAGCTTTCTCTGTTCTGCAGTGTCAGTGATATCACTGATTTTGAGAGGTTACAGGCAGTCTGGACAGCTTACAAATGTCTGCCCTGGCATGGTAGATTAATGAATGACCTCCACAGCTGTTGACTTTACCCTGAGTAGCAAGAGATGCACAGACACTCTGACAACACATTTATAACCATATGAAAACACCCCAAAGGCCTTGGCTCAGTGTTGGATGGACATTTCCTGGATTTTTGGTGCTGTGTTGGAAAAAGGAAATGCTGCAGGTCAATAGATCCTGAAAACTGGCCTTGTAGCCATGTCCAGTAAGTTGCCATTGGTATTTGTTTCTGCATCTGTGTGTGTGGCTGTTGTGTGTATATACATGCACAGTAGCGAGTGAGTCAGGGCACACTGACGCAAGCTCCAGTGGTGAGTTAGATGTTTGGGAATGCAAAGTGTAGTGGGAGCGAAGAAGGAGCTGTGGTGGTGGAAAAGGAAGGCCTCTCGGGCCATCACCCCACTGCCCTCGATTCCTGCTGTTTACCCACACCCACTAAAAAAATGTTCTGTGTGACAAAATTAGACATAAATATACAGTAGATTTATTGTATGTATCTGAAGTGTGTGTATATTTTTACCAGTATACATCACTTTAATTTATTAAGAACAGATATGAAAATATTTTATGTCGCAGATATGTAAATAAGAAATGATATATGACCATAACCCCACTTTTCATGCTGGTGAACATGGGCACCATGCTGCGTATAAGATTCAATTGCTGTATGACTTGCGTGGATTGTCTAGAACATATGGCCTGCTTGTTGTGTTCTACTGTAGATGGTCACCTGTTTTTAGAGGTCCCAAAATGATGGTGTCCCCTAAAGACGATTTTAGAGTAAATGCACGTAACTACTTTTGTTAAGTTTGCTTGATGTTTGGAAGTGAGCAGCATTAGACTCCTTTTGTTTGGTTCACAGCCGCGTTTCATTTGTTTGGTGGGCCGAAGGGACTGATTTCAATAAGAGACCGACCAGGTTTGTTTTATCTGCAGAGTGATGGTGAACGTGAGTAAAGACGAGTTCTTCAGAGCATGTCCTTGCTTCATAGAGGGTTATCAGTTTCTGGTTGCCTTTTTGGTGTTAGAGGAATAGGCGCATAAGAACCCACCACAAGTATCTGTCTGAGGACTAGGGTTAAAATTAGTTGGGACTGGTCACCTAGCGAGCTTGGGGTATGTGGCTTTTATTTTACTCCTGTATTTATTCAAGTACATACATATCTGTTTGTCTGTGGGTTTTTTGGACTGAGAAGATATACAGCCAGACTTTAAAAAACAGATTTGCTGTTTACCCTGATGGTATTTGGGTTGTGAATTTGCTGGAGTACAGTATGAACTGAAATTAGTAATTCAAGTTTAAGTAGTGTTGTGACATGTCTAAACTGAAGTTTGGTGTGGTAGCTCTGGCATAGGCACCACAGCTCATGTTTTAGGCTTTGGCATCTGGATGTTTTGGTTGGCTACTGAAATGTTGTTTAGAGGAACTTTTGGGTATGCTACTTTAGCTTCTTTCTTTTTCTTTTCTTTTTTGCTGTTGTTGCTTATAGCCAATTGGCACAGGATCGCTGTGTCATTATTAACAACAAGAATCTTTGCTGAAAGGTTAGAAAGTTGACTTTCTTACAGTGTTAGGTGTGCATGAACATGTGCAAACATGATGATGCAATTTTGGGGAATTCCATTTAAAAATATACATTTTACAGTCCTGTGCATTGTCATATGCAAAGTCATGAGAAAAAAAAGATTTGTGCAATCTCTATGACAAACAAAAGAGTGCATCCCATGATTCAGTAACTTTTAGAACCATATTTAGCAGAAATAACATGAAGTAATCATTTTCTGTATGACTTTAGAGATTTAGCTCCCTTTAAATTAATAGAAATTTAAATAATAAAATCCTTTTAACACTTAAAGAATACTGTGAAAGTCTCAACATTTCTCTTATACAACTCACCCACACTTTGTGTTTACACGTGTCTTTAGTATCAATGTGATGTTTAAACAAACAACCACAGAAAGTTCAAGAGTCTGCAGCTGCAACCAAAACTATACTGAGTGCAAATATGAAAATGGCTCTACTGGCTGTAAGCAAAACAATTTATTCTGAAAAATCACTTGACACATCAGCTCAGACTACATCAGTGACTTCATTTTATTCCCACCTTTCTATACTCTGCTGGTGTTGACTGAAACCACTGATGGTGCTAAGTGAAATGGATCTGTGTGGATGTTCCTTCATTACAAGTTTTAATTGAAATCTTGGCAACTTTTAAAGTTGCTTTTATCTGAAAACATTTGCTATGTTTACCATACTCACTTACTTACTTATCTTAAAAAATATAAATGCATGCTCTCTATATTATTTCATAATTTATCCTGTGGATTTTTGGTTTTGGGTACTTTTTTTTTTTTTTTTGCTGCATTCTGATGTCTGATATGCACTATAGAAATTGAGCACATTCAAACTGACAATGACAAAAACAACAGCAAAACCATTTGCCTGATTCTGCTCGGCCCAGATGATTTTTAACATTATCTGAATCCCGTCACATATTTTATTTTGTGAAACATGTTACTTCATTGTTGGAGGCTGTTAGTAGAGTTCTGAGGGCTGATAGTTTATCTGGAGCACTGGTGCTGCTGGTGGGTTATCAGCAGAGGTCTGAAATCTTTAAGGGCAAAAGGTGACTGCCTGTCTGAGATATAGCCATGCTGCTTCTTTTAGATAACATTCTTATCTGCATTCAACTCAAAATAGCTCCATCAAAGGATGCACAGATGGCATAATAATTGTAGAACAGATGGATGTACACATTTAAGGGTAAGCTGGCCATTTTGTTAAATGGCACAAAACCATTTTATTAACATTCTCTCGATGTCGCTCTTTTGCATAGATGAGCTCAAACACACACAGGTGCAGGAACATATGCATGTAGGATAATGGGAAGATAAAGTGATGTGTGATTTGACAAAGACTTCATCCTGCTTGTAATCACTTGTCAGGAGGGAGGAAAGCAGAGGAATTATCAGCAAGAAATCCTCACTCAGCCCTTCTCGGTTCACACACACACACATAAATATCCTTCTCACAGTGCACTTTGGAAATGTGTGAAAGAAATCAGAGACGGGAGGGGTCAGATTGCTTATGTTATGAAATTCATGTTCAGAACAAACTGCATGACTTGAACTTTCAGGACTCGTAGTAAACCACAATGGAAAAGCTGTGGCCCTCAAAATGACATGAAGTGCTTGTAAGCATGGCTTCAGATCTGAACTCCTCATCGTTGCCAGAATGTCACCATCTATTTTCTCACACAATAAGTCTGGAACTTCACATGTCAAGAGCTTTATGATGTTATTTATATTTTTTAGGAACGAGGGCCCTAAACACAAAACTTCAAACTATTGCCTTGCCAAAACATGGTAAGAAATAACTTGGACCCCTATCATGTAAACACTCATGCCCAATTTTCTCAGAACTGCTTCTCTAATGTCTGGGAAAGAATCCTGTGTGCGCGTGCGTGCGTGCGTGTGTGTGTGTGTGTGTGTGTGTGTGTGTGTGTGTGTGTGTGTGTGTGTGTGTGTGTGTGTGTGTGTGTGTGTGTGTGTGTGTGTGTGTGTGTGTGTGTGTGTGTGTGTGTGTGTGTAAATGCAAGACGAATGAGTTTTTCTGTAGGCATGATGCATGTCTGTGTCTAATTACTTTTGTATATGTTTCCAGGCTCTATTTTCATGTGTTTTTCATGAATATTTGTTGAACACAAACATTAAGAGGCCATCACACAGAAGAAAGTATGCCTCCTTTACATTCAGGAATTATACATCCTATTTTTGGAGGTTTATTTTTGTCCGCTGCTATTTGTACATCTGCTGTTTTGTACAATGATGTCAAAGGTACATTTCCCGTGAGATGAGTCCAGTGTGTGTGCTCCACACATGTGCCACTGACCCCAATCAGACACTATCCACCACCCCACATATCCGCCTCACCAACAATCTTTCCAAGTCCAGAAAAACGAACCCCACACCCTCAGCTCCTAAAAAGAAAGGCAGCAGGAGCCTGAGAAAGTACTAACCCACTGACAGACACATACCAGGCTCAGTCTTCAGTCCCTTCAGTGCAAATTTAGAATCACTCTAACCTTTCAAAGACAAAAACGTGCATGCTTCTCCCTCAGTTTCTATTTCAATATCCAAGTGGTAGGGTCAGAATTAAGCATAAATGACATGAAGGCATGGATCCATCCTACCTTGTATTAATGGTTCAGGTTGCTACTGGTAGTATAATAGGTTGGGGGATATTTTTGTGGAACACTTTAGGTCCTGAAATAACAATTGAGCATCAATGTCACAAAGCTCAAATCATCTCAAACTGGTTTCTTGAACAAGACAGTGAGTTCACTGTACTCAAATGCCGTCCACAGTCACCAGATCTCAATCTAATAGAGCACCTATGTGGTGGAACAGGAGATCCACATAATGGATGTGCAGCAATCTGCCACAACTGTGTGATGCTCTCATGTCAATATGGACCAAAATCTGTGAGGAATGTTTCCAGCAACTTGTTGAATCTGCCATGAATAATGAAAACAGTTCTAAAGGCAAAAGGGGCGGGGGGGGGGGTCCAACCTGGTGGTAACAATGTGGAACTAACAATGTGATCATGAGTGTATACATTACATACATCTATGCAAAGTGTTTATATTATAAGTTGATATGCTTATTCAGTTTCTTGGCTGCAGCACATCTGACCATCTTCTATCATGTGAATTGTGTTGCTTTACTCCACAGCTAATCTGGCTCTTTGATCCTGTGTCCAGTCTTTGTGCTTACTTAAGCTAACCACCTGCTAACTGTAGCTTTACAACTTTTGTATTTTTCTTATCTGTTTAGTATCTGGCAAAATGAGTTGCAAGTCGCCGGGTTCACGGGATGTTCTCAGTAACAAGGGAGCGATCGTTTACATGTTTTGAGCGCTATTATTGGCTACCAGTGATGTTACCATTAAAATGACTTTGCATATTAGATATGCATATTAGAACACCCTGCGAACCCTGAAATGACCCGCAATACAGCCCTGATTCATCTGTTAGTAGCCCGTGGGACTTACAGCTCATTTTGCAACATCAGGTCACAAATGGCTCTTTAATTCCTCAGAGATTTCAAGGCTAAGCCACTAACTGTATGGAGATTCCTACAGTGCTGATAAAATTAAAGACAAGAATGTTACCAAATAAACACAGCAAAACCCTTCCATACACACGGTTAGAGTATGTGGGCATGCTCAGAGGCATTTTGGCAGCATGTGACCTTGCTATAGTGGCTGTTTGAGATGAATGGTGCGTGTTTGTGAATGAATTACTGTGTGAATGGCGATCAGCCAGGGTACCAGACTCTCACTGACAGTGGGCTCTGTGGTCTGTGTGACATAGCCATGGTTCACATAAAGAAAGGCTCGATAGAGATCTGCAGAGGTAGTAAAGGCTGCCATGGTGACCACTCAACCAGCAACAACAATAAGACAGGCTGACCATCGGACACTGCCGTCCTAAAGCTCCCTGGCTCCAGAGACATGCTGGACAAAATAAAGGCTACAAACACACACTTCACATCTCATTAGACAGGCTCACTGTGACAAATGACTGAGGGCCAAACAAAGGTTGACTTCACCAGTGTAACCTCCCCAAATTGTACACTGTATAGTTGACTTAATGACCTGAATCACCAAATGTTTACCTGGTAGAACTGCTTTTGATGAAGAATGGTAATCTCTTTAACAACGTATTTCTTCATCTCTTTGCTTTTATTTAAAATAGCTTGTCATAGTTAGGAAGTTTTCCAGTCTGGGTCTTTATTGCATGTCTGGTGTCTTAAATGTCTCTGACATTTTACCAAAATAATTAATTTCCTTTTCTTTTCTTCTTCTGGTAATATGTTTTCAAAACAGCCACTTTTACCAAAATGTCTGGAGGGTTTTTAAAATGAAAATAACAGCAGACCACAAGACAGGCTGGTTCAATACCAAGACTCTTCCTACATATCCATGCTGGATTAACATTTTGTCAAGGCTGGTGCAGGCAAGGCAGGGAGGACCCCAGAGCAGGACGCAGGACAAGAGGTGAACTAAAAAAAAACAGCTTTAATTAAAGAGGCTGGGCAGGGACAGCTACACCAAACGAAACTCAAAAACTGGAACACTTGAAAACTTCAAAACAAACAGAACACACAGCCGACATAACACAGATGAACAGACGACAAGGACCCAAACAAAGAACAAAGGAAAATCAAGGGCTTAAATACACAAGAGGACTGATGAGGGAATAGAACACAGGAGGGAACACAGGTGAACCAAATTAACCTAACGATACAGGGGGAAGTAAACTAAACACAAAGCACAGGAAACACGAGACTGTCAAAAGAAAACAGGAAGTGACACAGGGGAACAGAGACACAGACTTGACACAAGACAAGGACGCAGACCTAAATACAAAACATAACGCTGGGCCACCGGCCCAGGACCATGACACATTTAGAATGTGGCTTTACATTGTCTTGCTGAAATAAGAAAGGCCTTCTCTGAAGAAGAGGTGACATGGATGGCAGCATACACCAATCAACAATAAATGACCACCTGCCTAATATTGCATTGGTCCCCTTTAGCTGCCAAAACAGCCTTGACCTGTTGAGGTATGGACTCCACTAGAACTCTGAAGGTATGCTGTGGTATCCGGCACTAAGATGTTAGCAATGGATACTTTAAATCCTGTAAGTTGCAAGGTGGGGCCCCCATGGATCAGATTTGTTTGTCCAGCGCATCCAACAGATGCTCAATTGGATTTAGATCTGGGAAATTTGAAAGCCAAGTCAATTTCCTAATGTTGTGAACCTGTTCACCCATATGGCAAAAAACCTTCTAATTCTAATTCTAACACCTCAAAGTTGTTTTTGTGCTCCTTAAACCATTCCTGAACCATTTTTGCTTTGTGGCAGAGTGCTTTATCCTGCTGAAAGAGGCCACAGGCATCAGGGAATACTGTGACCATGAATGGGTGTACATGGTCAAACTCACTCAAATCCTTAAACTTGCCCATTTTTCCTGTTTCTAACACATCAACTCTGAGGACAAAATGTTCACTTGCTCTGTAATATATCCCGCCCAATCAGTGTTATCCACTACACCAGTCAGTGATCACAATGTTATGCTTGATCGGTTTATGTTGATCCAAAAGTCTGTATGCATGTTATTAAAAAAAAAAAAAAGGAACTGACCAACAGGCAATTACACTCAGGTCCCTGCATTTTTGTTTATTAAGATTTAGTACTGATGGCATGCACAGTCCCTGTGAGGTCAACAAAACCCTAAACAAATCTGTATTTAGCTCTCTGGGGTCTAGGATATAATTGGCTGTTTCTGACTACTTTTGATTTTTACCTTTAAATTTCACCTTAAAAACTGTTTACCTTTCCTTGTTTGGTGTACAAAAAAATTGTCGGCACAACCTCACATGTGTGACTGTACAGTTATTATTTTTTCATTTTGACATAGTGTATTAACACATTGGACCTAAAATCGACACAAACATAAAATCCACATAGAAAACGTACTAACATGTTTAACAAGCTATTTTTATAACTTAAAAATATAAGTTGTAATTTTAAAAACAACAAACTATTTACATTAAAATGCAGGCAGTGCCTCAGTGTGTTTTTTGTTTTTTAAATTTGTTGTACAACTATTTACAGAGCAGTCGGGCGTCACAATAAGATGCCACACAAATTATTTGTGCCTACTCCAAAAAGCAGTTCCTGTCCACCACAGGACAGAGGGCACATCACAGGCCTGACACTTCCAGGTGTGTCCCTCCTCCTTTCGTACGACCTGGAGACAGCCGTTTACATTTGAGTCTGCCTTTGGTGGCTTTTTAGGCTAGCATCTGCCAAATGTCACAAATCTCACAAATTTCAAAACTCACTATTGATATTGCTGTCTGTCTTTCACCGCTGTCACTCCCAGAACTTTCACCTGTTCCTCAGCAAGCAAATCCCATGCATTGCCATATAATTTTTTGATTGATATGGGTTTTTTTTCCACCAATAGGAAAGGAGATGCTGTGATATTTATTTATTTTACTTTAGTTTGAAGTTTGAAGTCTGCACTTTCAACACTGAGGCTGCGTTCTGCTGTTATGCAATCTTAAATTGGTGATGTCATTTGGA
>JAMQGT020011494.1:0-16302 GCA_024447675.2 Pterophyllum scalare | reverse complement strand
TACACAGTATGTTCCAGCCGAACAGTGTTGGGGTCCACAGAGCCCAACATTTAATCCTAGCTGATCCACTCTTACACTATATTTATAGTATTTTAGTGTTGACAGCATGATTAGAGGGATAAAATGATACAGATTAATAAAACAGGTATGCGGTTGTAATGGCCCTTCAGATACGTTTTTGTTTGTTTGCAGTACTCTGTTTTTTGCCACCTAGCATCATTAATCCAAAAAGTTGGTAAATTCCTGTGTGACAGTAGCCAGAAATATTAAACATACCCCATAAAACATGGCTTAAATAATAAGGTAATAATTACAGAAAAGAAGGAACACAACGAAATAGAAATGGTGAAATAAAATAAGTCAGCAAGCTTAAATATAAAAAAAATTAAATTACAGGTGTGAGGTTGGAAAGATTTTCTATGTCCTTACTAGTGGCAGCAAAGCTGAAACATATATTAGAGAAATTGTATTATCACTAGTGTGTTTGATGACCAAAACTGATATTTTTTTTAATATCCTGCCCAGTGGTGAGTTTGTTATTGGTAAATATCTGCCTCAGCCTTCTTTAAGAATAAAGTCGCCAGTCATTTTCTTGCTTCTGCCACATTGTACATTAGGAGCTTCACTTTCAGTTTTGAATACTTCAATTACCTGCCCTCCTGACCCACATCTGAGGTAATAATATTAATGACTTTGACTTTGATCCTCTGTTTAAATCATTTTCTTTGGATGTGATGTAACTGTGTTAGGCTGCAAGAGGACCCTCCAGCAGGAGTTAGTGGAGCCCCATCAGAAAACAATATCATGGTATGGAATGCTGTCATTTTTGGGTAAGTTGCTTTTTAAAAGCAATATCAGGCATGTTGAGACAAATGAAATTCTGGTTTTGTGGCTGTTGTGAAGTGTTACATTTATTTGGGGCTTTTTGCAAGGCAATTTATACCCTGTGTGTGTCTTGTCTTTTAGACCTGAGGGAACACCTTTTGAAGATGGTAAGACCTCTTTACATCCGCATAATTTATCTTCCCAACCCTGCTCTGACATTAACCCAGCAATAATTCACACTGACTCTTAAGCATAGGGCTTTGGCAGTTAGATCATATGATTTTTGAGTATATTTTAGTGGGTGGATTTCTTTTTTTTGTTTGTTTTTTTGATTTTTGCCAGGAAACAACTACTTATCAGATTTCCTACATAGAGCAGATGGTGTACGGAATATGTTTCAATATTTAAACCCACAGTAAGTTATTGTTTGTCTTGGATTGGCACCATTTTGCTAGTGCCAGTTTCTTATCAGTAATTTGGCAGCTGAGTTACAAAACTGATGAAGTCTTGCCCTGCAGTTAGTGCAGTCAGAGGTCACATGTTGACTTGATTACTGTAATGTACTGATTTTGTTTTTTTATTTTTCAACAATGTCTTTAATATTTTAAAAACAATCAAAACAGTAACAAATACAGGACACTTCTCTTACTAATATACATGCTAATCTATATCCAAACACTTCCTGCTTTTTTTATTTTTTAATTGCGTATATAGAGAGAAAAAAAAATGGGCTTTTAACTCATATTACTTCTTTCTTTCAGGAACCTTCAAACTTACCATTGAATTCACAGAGGAATATCCAAATAAACCTCCGACAGTGCGATTTGTCTCCAAAATGTTTCATCCAAATGGTATCTACTAAAAAATTCAGTATGATAAATTTAATGTTACAGCTCTTCTTTTTTTTTGTTGTTGAAATCTTAATGTTGTATGTTCTTGAATGCTCTTTTGCAGTGTATGCAGATGGCAGCATATGCTTAGATATTCTTCAGAATCGCTGGAGTCCAACCTATGATGTGTCCTCAATCTTAACTTCAATACAGGTATCCTCCCACTTTCCAAGTAATAATTGTCCAGCTCTCTGAAGTGACTCTTGTGTCATAAAACTTTATTAGAAACCTAACCCACGGGCATTCTCTGATGTGTATTTAAAGTCTTTACTGGATGAGCCAAACCCAAACAGTCCTGCCAACAGCCAAGCAGCCCAGCTCTACCAGGAAAACAAACGGGAGTACGAGAAAAGGGTTTCTGCTATTGTTGAACAGAGTTGGCGTGACTGTTGACCCCTGTTATCGTTGGAGTATGAACAGTGTCCAGCCCAGAATCAAGAAAACACTGATCAAGAAAACCGACTGATCTCACCAAAATGAAATGACGCATCTTAAAATCCTTTGGTATATTTGTCCCCTAACTGTTGCAAAGTTTGTATGCCGTTGTGTTGTGGCATTCACTCCTGTTGAATGCTATTGTTGGGCAAAAGTGTATGTTTGGTCAAAGTTAATGTACCTTGTTATATCTGGGTTACTTGCCACATGCCCCAACACTTTTTTTCTTCTTCTTCTCAGCTGTCACTTTTCTACCCATTTATTCATTCATGAAGTAATGTGGTTGAATGATAGGGCAAGAGATACTTAGATGTGCTTGCTGTGTGGTTTGCTGTGTAGATACCAGCAGTTCATATGTACAAAAGAAGCAAAGCTATTCATGGGTGTTTTGGGGCTGACTGTTTTGGTTTTGTTTCTGCCTATCAAAAGCCTTTAAGAGGGATAGAAAGTTAGCCTGGCATGGACATCCATCCCTCTTACAACTCAGCAGATGCCTTTTGGGGGTCATTTTCTCTCTCAGCTTTTTTTTGTAAAGCCATGCTTTTGATTTCAAAAAAGAAAATCTTCCAAACAAACAAATGTCCCTCTTCAATACAGAAATGGGATATTTAGTACCCTGTCCAAGCACTTAACTTCGTACCATAAAGCTGACTTTTTAAAACCTGTGTGAACATTTCTATGCTATTTTACAATCTTGGAAATCAGCTGCCATAAAAAGCTGATTAAACTGTTTTAAACAGAATGTTGTCCAGTTTCAAATTATAAACCTTTGCACCAGTAACCCATGTAACAAACTGTACATTTTCTTGTAAATAAAATAAATATACACCATTTGTCTGCTGCTTATTTCTTAACCCCCAAAACAACAATATATTCCTCTGAATTAATTTCAGCTTCTTGATGGTTCTCAGTTTTAATTTATTCAGTCATTACAGCTGTGAAAACAAGCAGACACGTTGACTGTACTCACATAAACCAACACATCTGACATTAACAAAGATCACAGCTTACAATGTGAATATTTTCTGCTCATGGATGCAGCTCTTGTACTTGTAAAATGATCTCCATGTTCTGAAATAGCAAACAACATTGCAAGTATTGCTGAATACAGATGCCTTATTACTACAGTGAGACTGGTATGAGCACCTAGCTACAGTTTGATGTTAATGCCGCTATAATCCTTGTCTTTGATGAGTTAAATGCCTACAATGTTCACAAACAAGCAGTGACAAAAGCTGCATCTTCTGCCAGGTTTCTTAAATAGTCACAAAACAAAAATAAGGATTGTTTTTTTTTAGTGACAAAAGCCTCGATTAAGAAAACAGAAAATAAAATTGCAATAACGGGAGCATCATTAGGACGTGATACCACAATCCACTGACCACAAGCTCATATGTGGAATAGCAGAAGAGACAAAAAGACAAATAATTCTTCCTACAGTCCCTGCTAAAGCTAAAAGTATAGTTCATGGCGAAGGAATGCTGAAACCACCAGTGATACCTGAAAGATTCTCATTTATTAACATGTGCTGCAAATTTGTAACACAAGTATAAACACAGCAGGTATACTTGGTGTAATTTGCCTTCAAGTCCAAGATGATGAGTATTTGTCCTTTTTTTTTTTTTTTTAAATTGTGATTTTTCTCTTCATGCAAATTAGTGTGAGGCCTGAGGTTTCACAAGCTCATATCGGCCCACCTGTCCTTCCTGTAAAAGCTGACCAATGAGCTGGTCTTTGTGTACTTTGCGGCTGACGACGAGGAAGCGTTGCCGTCCCTGTCCATACGACTTACTTCGCAGGCCGTATTTCTGAGATATCTGGTGGATCTGCTTGCGTTCATCGTTGGTGAGATCAGTGGAGAAGCGGAGGTCATCCTGGCGGTCTGAACTAGCGTAGTTGCGAATGATGTCCTCGATGTCACGCTTGCTGAGCTGATTTGCCGTTTTATCGGTGTCCATACCCAAACCCTCTCTCGAGAACTGCTCCTTCACTCTAATTGGCTCTGCAATGCCTTCCCCATCTCGGCCCAGACCACCTCCTTTCCAGCCCATTTTCCGGAGTAGCTGGTTTCCGATGTTGTCTTCTTTAATCTCCTGCCTCGTGGCCTCCTCGCCCGAGCGACCCATGATCTGAGAACGTGATATGGCGTCACTGTGACCTTCCTTCCTTAGGTTGGATTTGACCACAGCCTGCGTCTGTCTCAGCGTGGCTAAAGCCTCCTCCGCTGCAATGTGCTTTACAATTTTCTTTGGCCCAATTCCTGCTGCAACATACTGTCCTTCTAAGTAAACTTCACACTTCCAGCGATGATCGGGCAGAACTGTGAACTTGTAATCAGCGGTCACTTTATTAAACTGAGCGGTGTCATTAATAATGCAAATTGCATTGTCAGAGTTTTCCAGGATAACCAGCTCGCTCAGCTTCTTGCCACTTTGCTGCCCAAATCGCCCACCACAATCTGACTGAATATTTCCTCTGGAGTACTGAGACTGCGGTTGTTGCTGCTGCTGCAGCTGCAGTTGTAGCTGCTGCTGCAGCTGCTGCTGTTGCCGTTGTGCTTGGTTCATACGAAGTTTCCTGACCGCCTCCTCCGCTGCTGCATGCTTTGAGCTCTTTTTAGTGCCCGTTGCCTGCGCTACCAGCTCGCCCTGCAGAAAGACACTGCATAGCCATACACTGCTGTTGGGGAGTAGATCAAATTTATAGTCAATCTTCATGCGATTGAAAGCAGCAGAGTTGTTCAGTATGCAGATGGCATCGTGAGCATTGTCCAAGACCACAAACTCTGTCCAGTGCTTCCGCTTGTCGGGCTCGTACTGGCCCTTGGAGCTAGGCGTCGGCTTATCTTCTGGGTTGCGGAGTGCAGGCAAAAATGCTGGTGTTGGGCTGTGCATCTGGCACACAACCATGTCATTGACTACAGAGTGTCTGAATTTACGCTGCACGACACGAACCTCAACCGGTTTCAGGAAAAGTTTCACAGCCTGCTCAGAGGCCCTGTCCCTTGCTCCATTTTTACTACCAGAGTATCCGGTAGCAAGATACACACCCTGGCACCTCAGTTCACAGGCGTAACCATCTGTTGGTACTTTCTTGTTCTTTGGTAGGTCAGCCTGAGGAATATCCTTTAGGCTAACATAAATATACTCGGGGTTGGTTTTGCAGGCCTGAATGCTACGGCTCAACATAAAATTATAGTTTGGCGAGTCACTTCCAGTCATGTACATAGGGTCCCTAAAAGCAACAGCCAGAGCAGATGCTACATTGGCAATCAGCCTTTGCTTCTCATCTAAAGTTAACTGAGAAATCGGAAGAGGTTGCAATGAAGACCCTGACTGAAAAACATTAGGACTGCTCCTCCCCGGGCTGTTGTAGACTCTGCTGAATGGCCTGCTCGAAGATGGCCTGTCTTGATGGCTGTAGCCCAAACCCTGACGTCCAGAATCCCAGCCTCCTGATCTGCCCCCTCCCCCGTACCCATTGTACCTGTGGGGCTGAGAGTAAGAGTCTGAATTTCGAGAGCTGTGGGCCTCATATTTTGCTGTGTACTCTTGCTGTGTTTTTGCCATGAAGTTTGAAGATGACCCACGACCTCCATAACCCAACCCACTACCTGAAAAAATTTCTCTGTCTCTTCTCTGTCCCTGTGGGAACCCCAAGAGTCAGATGTGTATGATGGCACTCTGTCAAAAGCAGGCCTCAGGGAGGAAGACCCCAGTGCTCTGCTGTTGCTGCCGTACGAAGGGTGTTCAGAGTCTCTCGGTCTGTACAACTCGCTTTTCCTGCGCTCCTTATCGTTCTCTTTTTCATCAGCGCCGGCGCCTCCACTGCTTCCACCACTTACAAAGTGCACAGGCTCAAATCGAGGTCTGGAACCAAATTTTGTCAAAGGCATTTTCCTCATGGGTTCCTCTCCTGCAATAAAATGACACAAGTGAACAATTAGGGGAAAAAAGGGAATCAATTATAATCCAAGATGGGTACAACAGAGTGATAGAGAGGCCTTATAAAATACAGAGTAAGCTCATTAATATTTTTAATGAGGGTGGTGTTAACTGTCAGGTTTATAAATGAGCGCCTTTAATAATTCACAAGTGAAGAGGTGGTGCACGACATGTTAATGCTGTAAAGATCTGAGCCATTAGTGCACCAGCTAAAAATACTCCCAGGAATTTTGTTATTAACTCCAGTTCAAGTTTCCTCAAACCACAGAACCCAGACAATAAAGTATACATCCTTTGTCAAAATGGGCATCTTTAGTAGTAATAAGGAGGCGAGAGGGTGGGAGCCACAGACAGGGTGGGGTAGCCAGAATGCCATTACTGGTTTGGGGCTTTTCATGGATTTGTTTATTTTGATTTTGTTGCTATATACACTCCCACCCGTGAGCAATGGGAAAGTAAATAAATAAATAACTGAAATGTTTTTAAGTCTTCCTGCTCGTCATGTAACCAGTGCAAAACTGACGTGACACAACAAACACTGGCCACCACCAAACAGCAGATCTGAATGTGAACACTGCTGGAGATGATGTAGTGATACATATTTTGAAATTTTCCAGCAATACAGTCATATTGGTCAGAGATAGTAACACAAACTAAAGCCATATTAGGTTTGCAAACTGACTACAGTTTTAATACTTTATATTTAGGTAGTATCACAACTGATTTGTACATTCTTCTTAAAGTATTACTTATTTCAAGGAAAAAGGCAATAACAAAGAAATGGCTTGACAAGAAAGCACAACTAAAGGAGAGTTGTTGGTCATTGTAAAAAAAAAAAAATGAAATGGAGAAACTTACCTTCTCCCTAAGACTTTGTACGTATAAATTTCAAAAGTATTGGTTAACATGGCTGCTATATATGAACAGTAGTTTTACACAGGGAGAAGACGGAATAACAACCTTACCATATTAGAGTCATTTTTCCTGTGGTCACTATTGTTTTGGACACTGTTCATAGTGGATTTTTATGTGTGCATGTCAAATTAATGTACTGGGGACTCTGGCTACATCTGGGGACTGTATGAACTTGATGGACTAGTCTGGCCTTCTGCTGAATTTCTTTTGGTGATTATTCACAGGTGTCTGGGTAGACAGTTAAAAATAACTGCTAGTCAACTTCTGACTGTGTGCTTTATTGTATTACCCCTGGTGACCCATTTCGTTCTGCTCTCTTTTGTGGTGTCTGCTTTAAAAAAAAAAAAAAAAAACCCTGGACACTGCCATCAGTAAACGTCAGCTTATTTACAGATCATCTCATTGCAGAATATCGACATAAATCGAGTGCATCCCTGGTCTGGAAACGACACCACCACCACAAAGAAGTGTCTTTATGCTTTTACAATAGAGAGAGCTGCAATGTTGCTGCAATCTGAGGCCTCAAAACACACCTCTGACTCAAGTTTCAGCTGTAAGCTTGGTGAGATATATTTAATCTTTATGTCATCACATGAGCTGTTTGCTCAACTGCTGAACTTTACATATGTCTAACAGTGGCACCAGTAGCCATTCTCCTATAACAACTGTTTGCAGATTTATTTAATACAATTTTAACAACAGCAGATTTTATCTTCCTGGAGTTTTAATGTCTTTCAGATGCATTTTTGGTTGCATCATCATGGGAAAAACCTATGAATTAAGTCCAGGAGTAGTGCTGGCATGTTAAAATACAGAAGAGAACAGTATTGCTTTTTTTTCATTTCAAGAAACAAATACATGCTACACAACCCAGATCAACACTCACTGCCATCAGAAGAAGTATGTCTCTTTTTTGCTTCAGAACTGGGACTTGGCTCAAAGGAGGGCATCTCGCCAGTGTCCGTACCTTCTGCCATCACCAGCACCGTCCAAGTCAAATCCAGGCCATACCTGGTAATGAGGCCAAAGATTTCAGACAGATTAGGCAAATGTGTGCGTTACAGTTTTAGCATAAATAACTGGAAGTGGTCATCTTCTTTCAGCTGCTCCCTTTAGGGGTCGCGATAGCAGATCAGCTACCTCCTAGGTCTTCTCGATTATGGAAAAAACAAAAATCATAATCATGATTATTATTGGTCAGTATTGAAATCATGATTATTTAGCACGATTACTCATTGACTTTTCCGTCCTGGGTCCTCGCTCTTTGTGGTCATTTTTTGGGGGGGGTGCGAACACACTTGTCCCTCTAGTTTTTCCACTTCTTTGTTCATTCCCACACATCCATTCCAACAGTTTCAGCAATCTCCCTCCAGGAATTTGCTGACATTTGTGAGTCCTTACATTGGTATGATTATTATTCCTTATATTGAGATGCTGATTCTTATTCTCTCACTGATAAACTGCAGCGTAAAAGTAGCTGGAAATGCACGGGAGAAATCGACCTCACAATGACAATGAGTTGAATCTAACACCTAATTAACACATACTGCATTTGCAAAAGTGCTGGCAACATCACTGACCATTTATTTAGGTTACATTGTAGGCTCCGCAGAAACTCACAGCTGTAGTATCAGGGCTAAGAATATACATGCAGAGTGTAATGTGACAAAATAATTTTAATAATAATAATTTTTTGTCGATTATGCTGTTTGTGATCGTTTGGAGCCTAAATCAAAATTTGATTAACTGCACAGCCCAACTGCCTCCATCTTACCCTCTCTCTACCACCCCCCTCTGTCACACCAACCCTCTGCATGTCCTCCTTCACTACATCCCCAACCCATTCCACCCTGCATCTACTTGTCCACCTTCACTACCTCTACTCCTTGCAGCTTCACTGTTACACCTGTCTCCTTCTCATTCCTCTCCAGAGCATACCTCCACCCTGCCTCCAGACTCCTTCCACCTGCTCCCCATTCTCACTACAGATCACAATGTTGTCTGCAAACACCATAGTCCATGGAGATTCCTTGCCTGACCTCACCCATCAGCCTGTCCATCACCACTGCAAAAAAAGGAGGAGCTCAGAGCCAATCCCACCCCACCTTGAACCCCTCTGTACTCCTACCACACACCCCACCACTGGCACATCCTGCACCACCCTCACATACTTCTCTGCCACTCCTGACTTCCTCACGCAGTGCCACAGTTCCTCTCTGGACACCCTATCGTTTTGTTTCTCTAGATCCGAAAAGACACAAACAGCTGGAGGTAACGCATTCATTCATACTCCATGCGATTAACAGAGAAACTCCCTCCCACAGTAAGCAGACTGAAATACAAAATTCGTGAATGGACAAAACACTGAAATGCGCTACTGCATATTTCAAGCCTATTATGGACGTTAAAGTGTGAGAAAAAAGCTGGAATTCGTGCCATCACCATCGCCTTGACAGAGTGACGCAGTATACCGACCGGGTCCATCCTCTGCAGGGTCCATCCCTCACCAGCAAACACGTTGAACAAGCTCAACACCACATTTATCAACATTTAAATTCCTTATTAGTTAGCAGTTGCGTACTCTTACCTTAAGGTGTAGCCTTTGGTCCCACCTACATATATACCAGTCCTTTAACTGCGCTGGAAAGAGCGCATTTATCCTTATGATCAACTGGCTATTATTATTATCGTGCTAGCATTAGCCTGCTAGCTGATTCAGTAGCGTCCAGCTAACCCAGCTCCACATCAACAGCCTGATCACACTCTTTGATAAAAGTTACAGGGTCCAGTGAGACCTGAGGAGGAAACCGTCTAGCAAGTTTGTTTCCCTCACGGAGTCTTTCCTAAAATAAAAAAAAAGTAGCTGAAATGCTGCGCAAAACCAAGCCTGGAGCTACAACTACCCATTCAGCTAGCAGGAAGCATCCATTTTCTGGTCCAGCCACAGCAAAATCATGGCGTCTGTCACCACGCCGGCCCAGAATGCACTGCGTGTGATTATTAGAGCGCACATGTGGCGAGTAGGTTCTGCGTGGTTCGTGTTTGCGGTACTTGAGCCACCCTGCATTTCTTTGGATTTTGCTTCCACGTATCCAGACTTTCTTGTAATTCTTTAAGTGTGCATGAGCAGTAGTTCTCCAGGTTAAAAAAAAAAGGGTCCTGTTTTGGTGAATCTGCAAAAACGCTGAAGATTGCATCAACAAAATGATTTCCAAAGAGCTCTTACCCAAAAATTTGGCTTATCTAATAATGGTTAAAAAATGTGAGGAAACTGAACAAATGGAAGAGAAGTGACAGGCCTAAAAAAATTAATACAAACTACAATCACTACAGCAGATGAACAGTATCTGAAAGTCATGTCCAGGACCTGAGAGATGCATCTGGCCTTTCAGCTGATCCATCTACTGCTCACTGAGGCCTCATCAGAAATGGTTTCAGTGGAGAAGTGGCTGTCAAGAAGCCATTTTTAGGGAAGGGAAACCGGGAGAAGAGGCTGAGGTATCACAAATTACACAAGAACTGGACTGGCAACAGTTTTTATGGAGCAATGAATCCAAATTTGAAATTTTTGGTTCAAATTTTTGTCAGTATGTACAGGGGAGGTCAGGAGAGAGTGTCTACAGCCATCTGAAAACTTGATGGAGGCTCTGTCATGGTCTGGGGCTGCATTTCAGTAGGTAGTGTTGGAGATTTTGTCAGAATGAAATAAAGTACCAACTGGAAAGCATCTGATTGGCAAAAACTTAATTTTTCAGCAATGACATTGATCCCAAACACACTGTCAATGCAGTAAAAGCATACCTGGACAGAAAAACACACAATGGGGCACTATCAGTCATGGATTGGCCTCCCCAGTACCCAGATCTCAAAATTATTGAAGCAGTGTGGGATCATCTTGACAGAGAACAGAACAAAAGGCAGCCAACATCCAAGGAAGAGCGCTGAACATCCTTCGAGAAGCCTGAAGAACTATTCCTGAAGACTACTGAAAGAAATTAAGTTTACCAAGGAGAGTTCAGGCTGTGTTCAAGAATAAAGGTGGTCATACCAAATATTGACTTTCAGGCTCCTTAGAAATGTAAAAACTCTGTAAGCCTTATATGCTGTATTTCCATGTATGTTTGCTTGTTTAAATAAATTGTTGCATCCATTTCCCATTTTCCTAGAAAAATATAAGGAAATGAGGAATGGCTCAATATTTTTGCACAGTACTGTATATTTTTAGTTTTCGTATTATGTATGTATTTTTCTTCCACTTTTTATGTGTTATTTTCTTGGTGAGGGCAGCCACAGTGGTTAGCGCTGTTGTCTCACAGCTGGAAGGTCTGGGTTCGAATCCATCTTGGCCTGGGCCTTTCTGTGTGGAGTTTGCATGTTTTCTCCCCATGTTTGCGTAGGTTTTATCAAGGTGCTCTGGTTTCCTTCCACAGTCCAAAGACATGCAGTTAGTTTACCTGGTGATTCTAAATTGCCCATAGGTGTAAATGTGATTGTGAATGGTTGTCTGTTTCTCTGTGTTAGCCCTGTGACAGGCTGGCAACCTGTACAGGATGTACCCTGCCTTTTGCCCTATGACCGCTGGGATAGGCTTCCTGGATTCTTTTTTATGCCATCGATAATAATTATGTGAAAAATTCATGTGTTATCCAGATAACTAAAATCACTAATAGCTTGTAGTTCAACCTCATGTTGCCAGAATAGTTCTGACCTGTTAGGGCATGGACTCTTCTGGGGCTGTTATGTCTGGCACTGGGTTGTTGGGGTTTGTAATGGAAAAATTTAAGATTCTACTTTTTCTCTGTGCCAAGCTGACCTTACTGAATGGAAGGCTTCATGTAATCTTTCAGATATACCACTGTTATCTTTTATTACACAATTTTCTGACTGTATCCTGTGGCCATGGCAGATAGATAACTTGTCTCTAAATGACTGTTCCCATGCTCTGTATTGTTGTTTGACCCCTCTGCAAAGGTAACTAAAACTCATAAAGACAGCCTGGATGTGTGCACCTCAGTTTCTTTCAAATATCCACAGTAAGCTTGGTGTCAGTGGGATGTCTTGGCTGATTGGATTCTGGACTCAACACGGGAGTTATAGATCATCCTGGAAGGAAGATTTTCCAGCCTCTAACCTCATGTAGTTGAGAAAGTCGACCCTTTGGACCTCAGGAATGGATCACATTTTCCTCAAATGGTGAGAGACCTGAAATAAACTGTTATAATTTGGGGGAAGAAAAAAAAGAGGCAAAAAAAAAAAAAGCAGGAAAATGATTGTTTCTTTGTGTTCACATCTTGTCTAGAGGTGATACAGGGCTGAGTAAATGTAGTGTTCCAGGAACACATCGAATTGCTTTCAACGGGAGAGAGTAATTGAGGACCAGGTGCTGCTTGCTGTATTAACTGCCACACCAAACTATGTCAAAAAACAGTTTGGATTCGTAGTGCTGATTGCCTCTAGAGTAGAGATTAAGCACACCAGATAGACAAAACTAGACATTTGTGAGCATGGGAAACAAATCTTGTAAAGATTATCACCAGTGAAGAGTTGGATTATCTCCAAATGTGGTTTATGTGAAGGGAAAACATGGAGACAGCTATATCAGTGTTATTCATGTTTGGGTAAAACATTCTGAGTTTCCACAAGGAAGAAAATTTGGCATGAGACAGCAAAGTGCACTTGGAAGGAAAAAATAGATTTTACAAAATCAACTGAAAGCAAAATGGGTGGAAGCATGAGGCAGAATGCAGACACAGAAAGAACTCCAAGGAAAGGAGGAGAAGAAAAGGGAAACACATAAATCTTCTCAGAGAAAGTCTTGTCTGTATCTCTCCTTGGAGCATCAGTGTGTCAGACCTTGACCTCGACTGTGGCCCTCTAATGGCTACACCTACTCCACCTCCACCAGCACCATATGACAGTGCACAGTGCCAGCAGACTATTCCAGTGATTCATTATCAACTACAGCCCACCACTGGAGGTTTCACATCAACAAGCTGACTCATCTTAAGCACGACCGCCTCCACATCAGAATTTTCTCCCATAGCCACCGCACCAGACAGCATTGTGCAGACCCTCCAACTGCCCTTCAAATGCCCAAGGTTGAAGTGGTGGGCACCAACGGACAGTCCCTATTAGTTTTTTGACCCTGGTCTGAAGCTCAGACTAAAGTAGCAAGGACTCATGACTGGGGAAAAAAAAAATGTCTGGAAGACATCCCACGAGACATCAGCAGACGACATCATAACTGGGACAACAGGGAGGATAAGGTGTACCGGGAGGCCATAACAGCCCTGTGCAAGGTTATGCTGACAGTCTCCTCAGAGCCCAACAGAAGGAGAAAAAGGAGAAAATGGATAAAGGGCTAACATTTGCCGATCTATCAAAGCTACAGCCTCTGTGCCAGGGCCCCTGGTTGCAACCATGTATCAAGCTCCTGGAAGAGGTGGCTCCAGAATGCAACAGTATGACCCAGACATCTCCTTCAAGCTCTATCAGAGGGGACAATGTGCCTCAATAGGGACAACCCTGCTGATGACAAACACGATGAGATGGACTGAGGCTGTGGGGGAGGCACAGGAGAGACGTGCAGCTACTCTGACTCAACTGATGCTTGGGGTTGATGGTACTACACCTACAGCACACACACATTAGTATACAGCCTATACTGACTTTTGTAGCACAAGCAAACACAAGGGCAAGTGGTGAGAGAGAGAGAGAGAGAGAGAAAGCTCACAGTTTTGTAGGAGACCAAAGAGAGAAAATTAAGCTGTGATCAACCCCCGAATGTCTCAGAATGAATGGTTTGAGTCTGGCACTCACATTTTCAGGACTGATCAGTTGTTATCGACAGCTGGTAGGGTAACTGATCTACTTTTTGTTGTCACAGCTTGCCTGATGAGGCTTACCTGCGTGCACCTTGGAAGAACTAAATATCAATATCCTGATTATTGCTGTGGGTTCTCTATTGATGCCTCAGTGTGGCTAATGTAAACCGAACCAGACATGAAAGACAAGTTAATATGTGGTGTCATTGTGACCAGTGTTAACTGTGTTTGTCAGTTTGACACATCTTCTCTGTTGTGTAGTGTCATGTCTTAAGCTGATGCTCATATGGTTGATTGATCATTCTCCGTCAGCTCAGCTGGTTCAGGGCGACAGCTTCTGAGTGATGTGCCCTCAATTACATCCTCATTGGATTCCACCTTATTCTGAGTTTGACAAAAAATCAGGAAGTTCAGTGTGAAAGGGATGTTTTGTCTCCGTTTTATTTCTCCTCCCTGCTTGCTGGACACCAAAGGGTATCTATGCCTCATAAAAACAACAACACATTTTCTGTATGACACACAGTGATGACCTTGATTGAACCTGTATGGATTTTTAGGTCTGATGTTTGTCTCATAAATGTGATGTGCTTGTGTGATTAATGAGTGATCAAAAGGAAGGACTCTAATGGAAAGTGTCAAGATTCTGCTTCCTCTCTGTGTCAAGCTGACCTTAATCAATGGAAGGCTCCATGTTGTCTGATATTCCAGTTTTTGATGTATGTGTTATCTTTTATTACACAATGTTCTTGCCCCTTTGCAGAAGTAAATAAAACTCAAAAAGAAAACATGGTTGTGTGCATCTTGATTTCAGATTTCTACATCAGGTCAACACGGACTTCAGTCCGTGTTCAGATGCTAAATCTAATTAGGATGTGCAGAGTTTTTAAACCTGGGAAACACCTAGCACTCTTTGTCCTGTTCTTGTAGCTTCTCCTGAGAGGTTATTCCCGTGTTGCGGGGTGCATTCTGCTGCTGAGGGAGGCAGCTGCCACTGAGGAGTGTCACTGGCATAAATTATTGTTGTTCACTTAACTTATCTGTGGTTTTAATGTTGTTTTGTCCAATGACAGTTGAGATTAAGTATGTAAATTCAGGGTCACCGCTGAGTTTCAGTAAATGTCTAATAAAAGCTGTGAGTGACAGTGTTATGTTTATATTAACAGGAGCAACTGCACTGGAGAGCAACTCAGATATTTTGCTGTTTTCTGTTCAGAGTATAACAATAATAAAATAACAAATGGATTAAGCCTAAAATATTAAATCATTTTGGCCCACCTTTACATGTTATTCTGTATGGTTATGCATCAGTAATTATGATATCATATAATTATGAGTAATTTTGAATGCTTTGAGTGTATTCCTATATTTAATTAAATAGGCTATATTTTCATACATTTAATTTGGTGGACTTCTAACTCCAACAGAGAAAAAACAAAAAACAGAAAATACCTCTTCGACAGCTGAAATTTAGCCAACAACAGTGTAACCTCGTTTGCGTTTCTGTATCTGGCCCGTGTTTGTCTTTTATGTTTGGTGTTATTGTACAGCACAGTGGTTTAGTATGGTAACTTCACCATGATAGTCATTTAAATGATCATGAATATTAAATATATTTATGGTACTGTGCAGAACTAATAAGTTACACAAATTCAACTTTGCACAAAGTGTAGCAAACAGAAAATAAAAAGTCCAGTCAAGAGTAAGCAGCCACCCTTAGGTACGTGGCAGGAAGTCAGACTTCTCAGTTCTCCGGAATTAGGATGTCTTGTCTGGATGGACTCCATGATGTACGCAGAGATCCTCTCTATGGGCCTGCATGGACCAGTCGTGTTCTACTTGTTGTTGCAAATAGTTCTTGTGGACTTTGATTGCATTTTTGGTGCTGTTGTCGTATTGCACAATGAATTTGGGACTGATGATGCACCTCTCTGATGATACAGCAAGACTAATATGAACTTGAACACATAAAGTAGTCTATGTCCGTTCATCAAATGCCTCCCATCTCAGATTTTCATGAAATAAGCCTAAGGGTAAAAATACACTTCTTAATAGGAATGTAAAATGTCAGGTGTTTTCTAGCATAAGGCCCCATTTTGAAAATTACATTATCTAGAAAAACAGAACTATTCTATTTGTAAGAGAGGGAACTACCATAATGTTAATTCTTAGGACATTAAGTTTATTGTACTTATGTTATTTCCAGCAAAGCTACACACAAGTACACCCTGAATATAGAGGTCTAATCAACCACTGATGACAACATCTTATATATGCAAAGAAACTGGTAAATAAAGCTGATAAATAAAAGTTATAAAACGTTAAAAAAAAAAAAAGAGTAAAAGGTGCAATTAAAAAGTGGATTACATTCCATCATCCACTATCTTACAATGGGACATAATTTTCTGTCATTGCATGTACAGCCTAATAACGGGCCTGGAATGTTATACACATGGTGTTCTTCCTGCTTGG
>JAMQGT020011493.1:0-19984 GCA_024447675.2 Pterophyllum scalare | reverse complement strand
CCGAGGTCAACTACTCCACATGACGACAGCCCTGTACGGGTTATGGTATCAGCAAATGGAAGGCAAAAGGAGAGACTGTAGCGATTAAATTTTATTTCTACTATCACAAATCATTTGCATGCAATGTATAGTAGGGAGGAGAGAACCTCATGCAAGTGTTTCAGTCTTGGAGGATGTCATTTTGCCAACAAGGGCTGAATAGTATACGTACTGACAGTCCTCTCTGACAGTGTCTACCCAGCAGGCTACTCTTTATCTGCACACTGAATGCATTCTCCTTTATTTATTCATTCATTTCCACGTGGCCAAGGGCTGTCACTTTGATGAATTGGAGCTGGAGCTGGCCAATTGTTTTCACTCGACGGGACAAGTCTCACACGCTCTGAACTTAAACGTCCTCCTTGTCAGGGTAGCTTTGCCACTCCTGTGCTTTTTAGAAGCTCACATAAGGACTGCCAACATTTGCACATCTACGCAGACACCAGCCCCCCCCCCCCCATCTGACTTCCCTGGGGTTTTTCTTATTAGAGTCTTCCTGAGGAATTTGAGGTGCTCATTTCAATTTCATCTCCTGTGCTCACTGTGCTTTATGCCAGGTGAAGATTATGGATCCAGGTCCAGTTTCTCATGTGAACTGTGAGGATGCCATTCTGTGGCAGTGGTTAGGTCTTGGAGCTGCTGACTCGGTTGGCCTGTTATAGAGATGCATTTAGCCAGTCAAATGTATTAACATTTTCCAGGAAGATTTGCTCATCATCCCCTTTTTCTTTCTTTTTTTCCTTTTTTGTTTTTGATGGGTAGGGGGGTGCATTAAATTGGATTCCACTTTACTGCAATAAACCAGTCTGAAATACTTCTTCTACACTACAGCATTTATTCTTTTTCCGTGCATATAAAGTGTCACCATGTAAAAGAATGTTCAGGGGAAAATATCTCAAATGTCAGAGGTGAAACAGGAAGCAGAGTACAAAGAATGGAGATATAAGTGAAGTTAAGTTTATAGCTGTCAGTTTTATTTCATCATTAAATTACAGCTGTCTCAAGTCAATGTGACAACAGTACACTGAAGCAAAGAAAAGCATTCAGCATCTTAACAATAAAGACTTAGCCCACCAAACTAAGGTGTAGAAATCAGGTGCACATCCATGTATGAACATTTAATGCAGCTGTTAAGTCAAACTGATATAAAATAGAACAGAAACAAGTTAAAAAAAATTTAAGTGTTGCATGTTACTCCTCCTAATTCCTGTTCAGCTGTGACATTCTCCTGGAGGTCTGCACAAACACTGTGACTGCATGTCATTTTATGAGGAGATAATCAGGCCCAACAGCCTGTCACTGATGACAGGTGATAACACACTTTAAGTCTGCATTTAAGGAAAGGAAAAAGTGTTGAAAATCCATCTCATGTGAGAATGTTATATCTGTTCTCAGTGTCTCCAGGTGACAGAAATCAGCTTATGTTACCGTTTTCAAACTTTCACTCCATGACAGTAGCTTAAGGTTGTTCCGCTAGCTCTCCCGAGAAAGCGTCTCTTATATAACACTATCTTAGTATTTCACACATCAGTTAATGTAATTATCCTGTTTTGTCTTTTTACTCTTGTCACTATTTTTATTTTGGTATTTATTGGCTTCTCGCTGTTAACCTCACAGATGTTTCAACTGACACATAGATAGATGATACGCATAGGATGCATGCTGCAGTTATTGTTTTTTTATGACTACTGATCACAAATATTTTTCAAATTAGATAGATAGATAGATAGATAGATAGATAGATAGATAGATAGATAGATAGATAGATAGATAGATAGATAGATAGATAGATAGATAGATAGATAGATAGATAGATAGATAGATAGATAGATAGATAGATAGATAGATAGATAGATAGATAGATAGATAGAAGGTCCTTAACCCATCAGCAGGACAGGTATCTGCTCCTCTGTGCAAGGAGGAACAGGATGAGCACTGCCAGAGCCCTACAAAATGACCTCGAGCAGGAAACTGGTGTAAATGTCAATGTCAATTTTATTTCTATAGCACATTTAAAAACAACAAAGTTGACCAAAGTGCTTTACTTGTTAACTACAAAATAAGCAAGATAGATCCATAGATCAATAAAATAAATAGAGTAAAACATAAAAACAAACAAATACAATAAATATGATACAATAAATATGACTAATAACAAACTAAAACAAGAGACTCCACAACATTAAACCTGTGGCTCAAACTGAATTTGAATTAAAAGTCAAGGTAAAAAGGTGAGTTTTAGAGAGGATTTAAATGACTGTATAGAATCAGCAGTATGAATATAAAGTGGCAGATTATTCCAAAGTCTAGGGGCTGCGACTGACCAACAATCAAAAACAGACTTCATGAGGGTGGCCTGAGGGCCTGACATCCTCTAGCAGGCCCTGTGCCCTGAGCCAGACTGGCATTTGCCATAGATTACCAGAATTGACAGGTACACCACTTGCACCCTGTGCTTTTCACAGGTGAGAGCAGATTCATGTTCATGTGACAGACATGAAAGCTGTGGAGAACGTTATGCTGCCTGTAACATTATTCAGCAATGATAGTGATGGTCTAGGAAGGCATGTCCATGGAGACCTCTACAGGCTAGTGAACAGCACCCTGACTGCCATTAGGTATCAGGATGAATCCTTGGACCTGTTATCAGACCCTATGCTGCTGCAGTGGGTCCTGAGTTCCTCCTGGTGGAGGACAATGCCCGGCCTCTTGTTGTAAAAGTATGCAGGCAGTTCTGGAGGATGAAGGAATTGATATAATTGACTGGTCCATCTGTCATCATAGGTAGCACCTCAGACTGTCCAGGAGCTCCAGATTCAGGAAGTCCATATCTAGGAGGAAAACCCCCAGGACGCCATCCGTTGTCTCTCGGGAGCATGCCCCAATGTTGTCAGGTATGCATACAAGCACGTGGGGGCTATATAAACCACTGAGTACCATTTTGAGTCACTGCAATGAAATTTCAGCACAATGGACTAGCATGCTACTTCATTTTTTCACTTTGCTTTTCGTGGGGGGGGGGTCTTTGAATTCAGCCCTCTGTAGCTTGATAATTTTCATCAAACAATGTGGCCTTTTGTTTCTGACATATTACCCAGCCCATGTCAATATAGATATCCAGCATGGTTTTTTCCAATTGAGTTCTGGTGTGTTTTCAAAGTGTTCCTGTAATTTTTTCAAGCAGTATATATATCCAAATATACATATATTACCCTGAATTTCAGTCACAGACATGGATTGACTGAACAAAGTGATTTCCACATCAGAAAGTCTGACAGAAACCTAATCTATATGCATGGACCAATGTGCCACTTGGAATGCATAGTCTTCTTTCTTGTCTCATGTGATGGAGGAGAAGATAAAAACAAATTATCTCTTTATTTTTTAAGCATTTTTTCTGTGTTGCCAGTGCAACAGTAACCATAGTGAGGCCTGCAGATTTGAGGAAACAGTAAAGGGTTGCCTGTCTGGAACTACAGCTGTTATCATCCTTCTCTGGCAATGTCGGCGGCTTGTCGACTTGCGTGAGTTACCTTGGCAAAATGAACAACGAGTGTGGGATGCCTGAGGAAGCCTCAGCATCATGTGAAATCCCTTTGTTGAGCAGTATTGAACAGTCTCACCCAGACATTAGTTCTTTCGTGTTTCTCTTGCCTGCTGATCTCTCTGTTTTTATCTATGCCAAATGACAATGATGGGCTTATTTTTCATTTGACAGACATGAAACACATTATGTCCCTGACCACTTATCAACAAACAGGTGCCAAAAAGGGTAGTTAAAGAGAAGGAGAATGGTTACACATACTGTATGATCCATGGTGCTGTTATTGTTTTTTTATAATTACAGATTACAAATATCCTTGTTTTTAAAATAAAATCATAGACAGACAGACAGACAGACAGACACCTGGTTCTGCACTTGGTGTTTTCAAAAATAAAGACTTTTGCTGGCAAATAAATAATCCACTCCCAAATGATTCTTTATCCTGTGCAGCTCCAGGTAATTTTTCTTCCTCGAAGACTGAAAGGGTAATTAAATGCTGTGTGTGACCAGCATTTACTTAAGTGTTTAACACTTTAACACTAACACTTTTAACTTGTGCAGTTAAAAAGTAAATCCCCTTGTCCTTTTGTCACACACAAAAAGTCAACATATATAAACTGAAGGAAAAAAGTAGTGCAGCACAGCATATTGGCAGAACCATTATCACTCAATAGGGATTTATATTTCTAACAGCAAAACAATCAGTTGCCAGACTGTTTTCTCCAAAGAATGGAGCTTTGGCATGTGAAAGCTCCAAGCAGCTAGCTTTAAGTTTTATTTCAGCCTCCGCATCATGGAGGTTTGACAGGGAGCTGACTAGGTTTTTTTTTTTCTTTCTTTCTTTCTTTTTTTCTTCTTTTGTTGTACTCCCACCCGCTTGAGAGTGGTTGTTTGGGCAAGGTGCAAGGCGTTGTGGGAATGTAGAGCCCCGGCTGCACTTTGCAGATACACAAGCCTGCGCTTTTATGCCCAGACCCATCAAAATGGCCGAGTCAGGCTGCTATCTCCTGGGACTTGCTGCTGCTGTACAGAGGGATTGAAGCTTTTTATGAAGCATTTTCACAGCCAAAGGTGTGCGGAATAGCAGTCTGTGTGCCATTTTCCACAACAAGGGGGGACTTAACTTCACTGGATGGCTGAAGCTGTAACTGTGCAGGATGTAATTCTGCATCCAATTTGGACGACTAATTGGTCTACACAGGGTAGAGGCTTTGGAGGATTTTACTTAACACAAATGCACATTAAAAAATGAAAATTAAAAAAAGACAATTCCCATTTTCTGGAGAATTATACAAAATGTAGCTAATCATGCTCAAATGAAGTGATGAACTGGGCCAGACTGTTGTTTATTTGGACGTCTGGTTAATGCAGGAGCTGTATATCCTGGGGTAAATTTGCAGAAACCTGACTAGTCACTAAATCACTTGATGTAAAATGCTGTAAATTATGCTGTTCTAACAGTTTTTTACACTTTTATACTTCACGTTTCTTCACAACAGTAATACAGTGATAAAAACAGGGACTAGTCTGTATAAAAGCTGTAAAAGCATCTTCAAATTTAGCTTAGAGTCTGTGACAATTAACAATCCCTTTGGCCCGTGTGTGATAAATTGCTTGTAGGAGAAGGCCATTTGTTACAGCCTTATCTTTGAGGCTGCTGTTTAGAAGACTGAATTATCCATTATCAGACCGTGCTGGAAATGAGTGGAAACCAAACATAGATTATGGCTTGAGATTTGTGCTATCTTTTACTGGGGTACATTTGCATGGAGCATACCACATGATTGGGTGTCCGATCTCAGTCTTTTTGACAGAGCCGCAGACACCCCAAGGAAAATATTCCACTCCATAAACAAAAGATACTGTAGAGTCTTTGACTTTACAGAATAATAAAATATTTCAAAGCTGTGAAAAATGAAAACAATAGTCAATGTGGTTACAAATTATGCAGCTACAGTATTCCATTCTGCTGCTGAAATTTTGCACAATATATGTAAATTTATTCCTCCAAAAACTTAATTTAAAACATTTAAAAACTATTCAGTTCCACAAACAAGTCCACAACTTACTTGCCACCGAAACTATAATGTTCTCCCAAGGTTCTCGCCTTTCCTTTAGGCAGTGATATGGACTGCTATTGCTGCTGTGATGTAGACGCTGTCCATGGTGCTGATGTGTCAATCATCTGTGTGGCAGTTCTGCCATCCAGTGGCTAACTGTACGAACTCCATGTGCTTCCTGGAACTAAATTCTTTGTTCCTACCCGAGCGATAAACGTTGTTGCACTCTGAATGCATTTCGTTACGTTCCCGTTTTGTAAGTGTCACTATTTTGTCTTTTACTTTATAGCAGAGGTATATGCGTACCACCACACACAGCAGGGCTGAAACGTTATAGCCAGTGTGAGGTCAAAATGTCGCGATGTTAAATTCGTAATTTGCTGCTTTCAGGTTGCGGCTCCAGCCTCTTATTAGCTTTAGCTCGTCTAGAGATGCTAGCTGGTGAATTGACTCCATTTCTCCTATACAAAGTTTAAATCATGATTTAACTTTTGTTCTAAGCTTAATATAAGTGACAGCATGTTTAGTTTTATGAAAACAGAACAGCTGTATTTTCCCTTGTGTGGAAATTTTGAAAGGTATTCTCTAAATAAATATTTATTCCTGAACAACGTGTCACTTCCATTTGCAGCGGTGTTTAACAATTAATACGGGTAAAATGTAAATGTAATATACGTCTACAGATGCTGCTGTGCAACATTAAGTTGTGTGTTTTGTCAGTCACATTGCAGAGTGGAGCATTATTCTTGCGGATCGCAAGGTCATGTCCTATATTTTTTACCTTGTTATCCAGCCGATGGATTGACATCATCCGACAGAGATGCTGCTGAAAGATTTGCCCAGAGAGGCCCTGATGCGGCCGCTGTCTTAGGAATGAAGTGGTAGGCATGTTAGTGAGGTTGACCGTCTTTGGTGCAGCCACGTACTACACCATCAAATGGGTCTTGGATGCAATGGATCCTACCTCCAAACAGAAAAACCAAGCCAAGAAAAGGGTATGACATGCTTCAGCACACAATATCAACACGTAATTTGTGAAATACTGTAGCCTCAAGGTGCATACTGCTATTGACCCAAGTTCTCCTCTGTAACAGGCATTTTCCTGGCTCATAATGCACTAAGCATGATCTGTTATTGTACACTCAAAACAATGTTTTGTGTGTGTGTTGTAATATTTGTATGAAATCAACACATTTCCTTATTTCATTCTGATTGATTAACACATATCATGATAGAGCAAATGAAATTCAAATTAACACAATATTGATCATTCATTTTGCAGTGCTGGTACTTTTCCTTTGGCTCTGGGTGGGGATGACACAGGTGTGATGAATGACTGGGTCAGGATTCTGCACAGTATTATCCTTTTGTGTCTTCAACTAAGTTGTGTTTCCTGACTCTCCAGGCAGAACAGCTGATGAAGACAATTGGTGTTGAGGGGGTCAAACTAACAGAATATGAGATGAGCATTGCATCTCATCTAGTTGATCCACTAACTATGAAGGTAACAGTTGTTGTCGTAAGTTCATGACTAGGGTTGCAGCGATAACCGGTTTCACGGTATACCATGGTATTAAAATGCACAGTTATCATACCGTGGGTGTTTGCTTATTACTGGTAATAAGGAAAAAAGGCAAGCCAGCTGAGAATCTCGCACACGCTTGCCCAGCTCCGCTCCGTCTCAGCTGCCCCTTGGTCAGTGGCGCCTCTCTCAGGCACACTGCGGTGAAAATGGCAACAGATTTAACCAGTCTCCATCCTCCTAAAAAAAAAAAAAAGCTAAACTAAAATCAGCAGTGTGGGACTACTTCGGATACCCACCAAATGTATATGAGGATGGGTATCCCATTTGCAAACAGTGTGGAAGAAAAGTGGCCGCTAAAGGAGGGAATACTTACTTTCCTCATGCTCAGTCCACACGCTAACCACCAGCAAAAGTGCTGAGTCATCCGAAATATCTGGACTTTTGTGAAAGACGGCAAATTTACGTACGTTCATTTTAAAACTTTGGCGTGTCTGTTTTTCACCCCTTAAAATCAGGCTCAGCATGAAAGCCTTAGGAGTGAAATCTGCATTATGAGGATCATGTCAGAAATAATCCCCTCTGTCTGCAGTATCTGGTTATTTATATATTTATATATATATATATATATATATATACATCAGGAAGTGTATAGCTTTTTTTTTTTTTTAAAGGAGACATTTTAAACAAAACTGTCATTAAAAATGGTTCCAAGTACAATAAAATAATTTGTTAAACAAAAAACTTTTGTTATTTCTTTAAGGGTCAGAGTAACTTATAATAATATATGTGAAATATGGTGATACCGCGATAACCGTGATACCGCGATATTTTCTGAGACGATTATCATACCATGAAAATCTCATACCGTTGCAACCCTATTCATGACATTGAGATTATAAAGTGCAGTGATGTGTTTATTCCTTCTTTTTTTTTATTGGATTTTACCTGGAAGAACTCAGAGATTTTGGCATTACTCTACCTTCCTGCAGGTTTCCTGGAGAGATATAGCAGGTCTGGATGAGGTTATCAATGAGCTTCAAGACACAGTCATCTTGCCCTTTCAGAAAAGACACCTTCTGGTGAATTCCAAACTCTTTCAGCCTCCCAAAGGTACCACAGCATGCAATTTAATCTAATATGGAACTATTATGATCAGATTTTATTCAGAATTTCTAAAGGGGAGCTGTTATGCTCGTGGGCTATTGTCATCGCCCTGCTGGGCGTGCAGGCAAGTTTCAACGTTGTAAATGCAATAACCCCGATAACGATGTTCAAATTGATTCCATAGGTGCATCTACTAAAAATTTTGGACAAGTTTGAATCTCGGTGACATTGGCCTCAAGGTCAGAGGTCACGTTTTCTGAAAATCTTGTGAACACATTAACTAGAGAAAAGTGTCACCTAGGATTTTCAGGTTGATATCATAATTGCATCTACTAAAAATCTTGGACTACTTATTTCTTACCATAATAATGCTGGTCACAGAAAGTGACAGTATTCTCAGTGGTTCATATTTATCATGATTTTAGCATTTCTTGTTCCTGGTTCTTACTTAGCCATTTGCTTTTGAATTCATGTGGTGAATAAAGTCACTGAGGTCCATATGCACCTCATTAAGTTATACTGAGACCTGGAAATAATGTTTTCTAGAACTTGTACTTCCAGGGGATTTGTGCCACCTAAAGATTTTACTGCCAGAAGACGGGGGGCGGGGTACTGGCAGCTGTCAGTATTTTACTATTTCCTGTCATGTCAATACTGTTAAATTATGGATGCTCATATGAAGCATGACCAAAGTGTGAAATAATAATAATGACAGTGCATGTACAAGCGGTCCCTCAAACTGCAATAAATAGGCACTGACAAGGGATGAACTGAGGGGCTACACCAAGTTCCTGTATCAATTAAGGATTATTTTTAACTGTGAGTCATGCATAGCTACTGTAGTAGTATCCATTGATCCAGCTGCAAACAAGCTTAATAAGTTCCCTTTAAGGCATAAAAGGATCAAATGTGACATACACAGAGATACAGTTAAACATGGTTAAAACACTTCCATTCAAAATTAGTTTTAGGGTGTTTTCATGTATAACAGGTTAACCGTGTCAAAACTACAGCTCCCCTTTTGTAAATCAATTTTTGGGAGCAGACAGCTATTTCATTATGTTGTGTTTGCCACTGAGTCGCACAGCAGCAGAACACTGTACAGGGAAGATATTGAGAACAAGGCTGCTAAGCTTCATAATGAATCCAGCATCATCAGATCTGTCAGAGCTATATTTTTATTTTCAGCTAAAACCAAATTTCATTTTCTCTGGAGGATTGACATTTTTCTAATGCGTAATGGATTATTACAGTGAATTTTCAGTTTTGCAGCTTGAATTTAAGAATACGACCAGTTGGTAACCAGTTGACTCAGGGACAAGTTGAGGTCATCAGTGCACATTGACTCAGAAGTTGGCAATCTGAGTGCGTTTATGTCCTTAATGAGACAGCAAGTATTTGCAAACATTGCCAGTCGATGTGAGAGTAATTCTAGTCAATCCAAGTCGGACTGCAATTATTTGGAGAAATGTTGCCTCCCACCAGGCAACCTGTGCAATCACCTAAAAGTAGTCACTGCAACTACTTGCAATGGATCACCAAATGTGAAAAAATGAAATGTAGTCATAGAGCAACCTTCGATTTTTCCTGGTTGCCGTCCTGTTTTTACTCTAGTGCAGGGGTGTCAAACTCAATCAAAGAACGGGCCTAAACTGAAACACAGTCTTAAGTTGCGGGCCAAACAGGATTAGCATTTACTGAACAGTCTAAAACTGACAATATTTTAATCAGCAATATGAATTCAAAACACATTAAATAAAATATTTAAAAAAAAAAAAAACATCAGGGAACTGACAGGTAAACAGGTTGTTTGTGAAGAAAGACACCTGAAACACTTTAATTAAAAAAGTAAGACATTTATTATATCAAAGAATCAGAAAAAACACACATGCACATGTGGGGACTCAGAGTAAGAGTGTGCACTCTCTCTCTCTCCGAGCCCGTGTTCCTGTCTAACCATAACATCTTTATACTGGCACTTATCTATATGTAAATCTGGGCGCTGTGAGTTGGCCTTCTCTTCGGTCCTGTCGAAGCTGGTTTTTCATGACCCAGATTCCTGACATCAGTAGTGGAGTCATAAAGCACATCTTCTTCCTGATGTTTTAATTAGTCATTTAGCAATCTTGTCCAGATTAATAACAGAACATGGTGACGTTGGTGATGGCCGTATCCTCCAGGATAAGATGCACTGAGACAGAAGTTAGTTTAGCATCATCTATCTGTTGCTCTCTTTCTAGTGTATTATTTAATTGTTTATTATTTGGTTGAACCACTGTTCATTAATTAACTTGCTGGAGTTTTTACTTTTAACATTTGTCCTTTATTCATTGAGTAAAAAATAATCCCTAACAGAATGAGAATATTTCAAGCTGATGAAAATGAGCTAGTTTTCCAGATAAAAACTGTGACATGATATTAGCAAAAAGTCCAGAAACAAGGAAGTCTCTGGAACTTGAAAAAAGGGCGACTGGATTTTTTTTTGTTTCTTGAAGATGTTTCCCCTCTCATCCAAAAGGCTTCTTTAGTTCTCAAACCAAAAGGTGGAGAGACCCAGGTATTTAAGCCCCAGTGGGCGTAGTCCCCTGGAGGTGGTTGTGACCCACTATTGTTCATGTGTATAATCACATGCGCCAAGGTGTGAAAGGAGGCATGGGTCATTACAATCAGTGGTTTTGGGTGAAATCAATTTGGGACTTGGCCCCATTGTATCAAGTGACCTATTGAGGTCACCTGAACAAAAGTGTGAATGGGGGTTGAGGCACCTGTGGAGGGAGCTCAGCACAGCATTGCAAACAGGGGAAGTTGGTGACATAATCCACCTCCTCTGTTCAATGATGGATGTTCACAGTGGACATAGATGCCTTCTTTTACTCCTCTTCCAAACCATCTGTGAACATTGGCATCCTCAAAAGAGTGCCCTTTCTCCTTTAGATGCAGATGTACAGCTGAGTCTCCTCCTGTCGAGATGTCTCTTCTATGTTGTGCAATTCATTTGTGAAGAGGCTGTTTGTTTTCTCTTCAATGTAGAGGTCCGAGCACTCTTCGCTGCACTCGACAGCATGCACTATGTTGCTAATCTTGTGTTTGGGGGTTTTGTCCTTGGAAGAATAAGAATGACATGCAGAACAACATTGGCATCCCTTATGTGGCAGGCTTGTCAGAGATGGCATCCCAGTATACTTCCCATCCCAGTATACTTCAAATATAGTCACACTCTAAGGCCAAAAACTGGTCCATCCCAAGGAACTGAAGAAGCCTCTCGGATGAGAGGTGAAACATCTTTTAGAAATAAAAAGAAGTCCAGTCACCCTTTTTTCAAGCTCCAGAGACTACTATGACCTGGATGACTGAGAACCTACACAGACAGAAACAAGAAACAACAAGCTATTTACTTTTCTCTCTTATTACATTACAAGCAGCATCTGTACATTGCATTACATGACAAATTTCCTCAGGCAGCTCATCGCACCTGTGTGATAAAGCACATCAACAAATTCAGAAGGTATTTCCTCCAGAAAAGACTGAAACTACCAGTGATTTAAACATTTGCCCCTTATAAATTTCACTGTCTGTGTTACGGTGCTTCAGGACTTTGCTGCCCAGTGTTTCCTGGTATGTGGCACAGTGATCCACTGTTAGCTCACCTGTGCAGGTCTTCCTCTGCATCTTCTCCCACATCCGTCCCACCAGTCCGCTCTTTCCCCCGCAAAAATCCACTTTTCGTTTGGCCAATTTTGAGGGTCAGAATAGCTGTACTGTAAAAAGTGCTGACTGATGTTTTTATCCGCTGATTTCTGTTTAATGTGTCATTGGCAACATGCGCAAACAGGTTAGTGTGCAGGTCCTGAACTGCGGGGAAGCTGTTGCAGTGCATAGTGGGATTTGTAGTATAGATGGTGGGAGCACTGTTTACCGGCAGGCCATTAATAATAGCCATATTAAATTATCTCACGGGTCGGTTCTGACTCGTGGTCTTTGAGTTTGACACATGTGCTCTAGTGTGACTGAGCCATTAGGTGAATGGGATTTGTTCAGTTTTTTTTAGTTTGAAAAAAGATATTCAGAAAACCTATATTCAATATAAGTTTCTAGAAACAGTGTTGGCTTTTGTTCTTTGTTTCAGTATTCAGTTTGGTTTTTACTAAAATATGTGTTAAGTTAAATTGAGATTAGTCATTTTGCCCAATGAAGATCTGCGCATGTTTGGGATCATGAACTCGTGTACCCTTTAAATTCATGGTCAAAAATTTGTAGATCTGTAACAATGAGAACAAAGTCCTGTTTTTTTCAACATGCACACTAATGTTTTGCATCAAGTACTACCCAGCATGAAATCACCTTTTAAAATTGTGGTTATAGTTTTTCTCAGTTTGTCTTTACAACATTCTCTGCCTAATTATTGTTAAAATCTACCCAGTACATAATGTTTCTATCTTTGTGTGCCAAAAAGCACTTGACAAGATTTATCCACTTGACAGCGAAGGATCACTGAGAGGAATGTTGTACTTTCTGTGGAGAGACTTTACTGCTCGGCACAAAGCTTTACACAGAGTTTCAGGATGAGTCAACTTCCAAAATTAGCTGCTTTGGAACTTCAGGCTTTGTTTGCATCACATAGCTTTTAAAAAAAAACATGCTTCTGGGAAGAGATCGATTAAGCCTGGCCAAATATGGTACACGTGTTAGAAACGCCCGAATCAGGAAAAGGAACTCTCATTGCAGTTGCCAGTGAAGGTTAAAATTACAAAGTATAGATCTGTATTTGTTTTTGATCAGACATTACAAGACGTTCTAAGAACCAATGAATTCTGAAACTTTTACTTTTTGTCCTTACAGGTGTTTTATTGTTTGGTCCTCCGGGTTGTGGTAAGACCATGATTGCCAAGGCAACAGCCAGAGCGTCAGGATGCAGGTTTATCAACCTTCAGGCCTCCACGCTGACTGACATGTGGTACGGCGAATCGCAGAAGCTGACTGCCGCGGTCTTCTCGTTAGCTGTCAAAATTCAGCCTTGTATCATCTTCATTGATGAGATTGGTAAGCTTCACTTACAGGACGTATGTCAAAAGTGTAGAATGTTAGTTTATTTTACTGTTAGATGTGGCTGATCTTAATTTTCATTTATTTAGACATGAAAGATATTGTTCAATATAGATTACATTCTTTCCATAGTTTCTAAGTGGATTTATTGACCTTGTGATTGACTTTGCAGCACCTTCAATAGCTGTAATTCACACAGAATCTAAAATGTATAATGTCTTTCTGTTAATCTTGACTTTAATCTTATGAATTCAATATGGATGCAAATTGTAATAAGTTGGCCTGGTCTGAGGCACTCATTGGCTCCACGTGCTGTGTAATAGCAACTGCTGCAGTTCCAACTGCTGGCTGTGTTAGAGAGCTGGCCAAATTAGCTAGATTAGTTTTGTTTAAATATTGTCTACGTGCTGTGTGTTAGAATCATTTCTAAGGAATCGCTCCAGTATCGACCACGAGGCCACAGCTATGATGAAAGCCCAGTTCATGAGTCTGTGGGATGGCCTGGACACCTCCTCAACCACCCAGGTAATGCAACCAGAATGCTTTCTTACACTGCAATGTATCTGCCAGATTAAACACATTTGTAATGGAACAGGTAGTTATTTTAGAATAATGCATTCATTGTGATTTTTTTTATTATTTAGGTTATGATTATGGGAGCCACGAACAGGCCGCAAGACGTGGATCCAGCCATTCATCGCAGGATGCCCACAACTTTTCACATCGGCCTGCCAGTAAGATGTGTACACATACACCAGCAGCTTATAGTCTGTCTACAGTTAGGTCTGTATATTTTTGGATAGTGACACTTTTTTTTTTTTTGTATCTGTACAACACCACAGTGGATTTTAAATCAATCGAGATGTGATTGAAGTACAGACTTTAACTTCAACTTTAGTTTAGGGGTGTTTAACAAAAGCATTACATTGATGGTTAAGGAATCACAGCCAAGGTGCAAACCACTGGTTACACTCAAGAACAAGAAGACCAGATTAGACTTTTTGCCAAAAACATCAGAAAGAGCCTGCACAGTTCTGGAACAAACAAAAAAAAATTTTTTTGAACAGATGAAACCAAGATTAACTTTTACCTGAATGATGGGAAGAGAAAAGTGCAAAGAAGGAGTGAAACAGCTCATGATCCGAAGCATACAACATTATCTGTCAAACATGACAGGGGCATTGTTTTGGCATGGGTACGTGTTGCTGCCAGTGGAACCTGGACACTATTGTTTATTGATGATGTGAATTAGCAGGATGAATTCTGAAAGGGCTATACTCTCTGCTCAGATTCAGACAAATGCTGCAAAATTGATTTGACTGCGCGTCACAGTGCAAATGGATGATAACCCAAAGCATTCTGCAAAAGCAACCCAAGAGTTTCCCAAGGCTGCAGTGGCAAAGTCAGTCACCTGATCTCAGTCCAGCACAGCATGCTTTTCCAAAGACACTGTAGACAAAACTGAAGGCAGAGAGACCCACAAACAAGCAGCAACTGATAGCATCTGCAGTAAAGGCCTGTAGTGGAAGGATTTACAGAAGTCAGGGCTGTTTTTCTATAAACTACTATCGGCCCACAAGTCTTTTTGCAACCATGGGTATCCCCCCCACCCAACCAACCCCTCTGCAGCTTTAAGGCACTTTCATGTTGGCTTCAGTTTTTAGCTACACCCACCCTACTGTCTGTGGCTGGAACAGTTAAACTAATGCTAGCTCTGAGGCAAGCAACAACCAGCAGGAGCGAATAATGCGTTCACTGGTATATGACAATCTGCCCAATATATGAGAGAGTTACCTAAGTAACCAGTGCATGGAATATCCACAGAGAATCCACTCGCTGCCTGATAAAACAGGGAACCGTCCCTGAAAATGAGACACACACCCCACCCTATCCCCACACCCCTATCTCAGCAACCTTACACTCAACATTGTACTTTCTCAGGTTTTCAGCTGTACATCCACTGAGTTTGAAGTAGATCACTTGTCAAAATTAGAGAACAGCCAAGCAAGCACAAACAGATTCCTCAGTTTGTAAGGCAGATCCAGGCACTTGAATATAACTTGAACAGGATTTTGCAATGACTAATTCATTACAAACCAAACTGCACGAACGGCACAATGCTTTACTTCCCTAAGAACAACTGTCCTCTCTTTGCAGAACACAAGACAAAGAGAAGACATCCTGAGGCTCATCTTGGCAGGAGAAAACGTAAGATGATTTCTTTTTATCCTAGTCAACTGCAGAAGAAATTGTTCTGCTCTGCTGTTATTGTGCCATTATCATAGACTCATTTCACACCTGTATTTCCACTGTCATTTCACATTAAAAATGAATCAGATCACCCATGATTATTTGGCACTTGATTGACAGCAACAAGCACAGTTCAAAGATTAGTGACGGCTCAGTCCTGTGTAATCATCTCACATTGCTGGATGTCTTTTTCTGCTCAGCTGAGTAATGCCATCAATCTGAAGGAGATTGCCGAGAAGACAGAAGGCTACTCTGGGAGTGACCTCCGGGAGCTGTGCCGCGATGCCGCCATGTACCGAGTACGGGACTATGTCCGCAAGGAGCAGATGAGGCAGATCGCTCAGCAGCTACAGGACTGCCAGGAGGAGGAAAGGTATGACTCATATTCAGACTCATCCCCCACAAGATTTCACAGCACTTGTGTCCACTGAGCTTCAGTGACAGTTTGTGACTAAGGCACGTATTAATTTGACTGATGTGTCTACTGGTACATGGCCTTACATTCAACTTAATATTCCCACAAATAAACCATCCAGTTTTCTTCAAAAATATTCAAGCACAGCTTTTCACAGCTTCAAGACGACACAATAGCAGTGATTACAATAAAACAAAACAAACAATGATACCAATTAGAATGATTACATTCTGACTCTTTACATATACAACTGTCAGCATCACACGGTACTGTTATTACACTAGACACTCTGAAAAATGGATGATTGATTTTTTTATTATCTGAGCATATATAAAAAGACTTATAGAAAAGATGTATAAAAATCTCTGATCTGGGTAACCCTTTGTTGAGCTGTTGCTAAGCGACTATTGAAACTGCTGTTGGTGCAAACTATTGTTGCTGAAAGTACATTTTTAAGTTTTGAGAACTGAGCAAAAGCACTCATGGATGAGCTCTTTCTGATTATAATACCAAGCAGAAGAATCTGGAGGTTAAAGAAAATAGTGAAGGCTCTTGACCGCATCACTGTGGTCCTCAGTAATCATTGGTTCAGTGAGACAGAAATAGTTAAAAGAAAAAATTGTTACAGCATGTTATTTCTTTTATACCAAAAAAATATGTTATGTGATAAATTTGCAGAAAACGTTTGTGAACCCTTTGGAATTTTCTATAACCTAAAACATTATCAGATCTTAATGGAAGCCCTAAAATTAGAAAAAAAAGACAAACCATTTAAAATTATTCATTAATTCATTGAGCAAAAGTTATCTGTGAGGGGTGTGCATGTGTGCAATATTTGGTGTGACCCCCTTTTACAAGATAACTGCAACAAACCATTTCTGGTAACTGACAATCAGTCCTGCACATCCACTTGGACGAAGCTTCAAAACAACTTCATCTCTGGGATGTGGAGTTCTCACAGTTGCTCACCTCAGATCCTTCCACAATCTTTATGTTGAATGCAGCTGGATTTGGGCCATTCTAAAACATAAACTTTATAAATCTTTATCCGTTCTCTGGGTGACATACTTGCGCGCTGAGGGTTGTTGTCTTGCTGCATGGCCCACTTTCTCTTCAGACCTTGGACAGATGTCCTGACATTTTCCATTACAATCTGACATTGAAAATCAAAATTCATTGCTCCATCTTGGCCCAGATGCTGTGAAACAGAAACAGATCGTGACAGGATCATTATGTTTCACAGATGGAATTTGGTTATTATGTTGGAATGCAGCGTTTTCCTGTCTTCTGACAGAAAGCTTTTTATTTGAACCACAAAAAAGCTATTTTGGTCTCATCTGTCAACAAAACATTGTTCCAAAAGCTTTCTGGCATCTCTGTGTGATCTTTAACAAACTGCTGACGGGCAGCAGTGTTCTCTTTGCAGAGTGATGTGCAGCCCTGACATGCACACCACTGTCATTGGGTTTTTCCCTGATGGTGCCAGTGTGAGAGAGATCATTTTCTACTTTTAGGATTTATGTGGAAATATATAAATTTCTAAATGGTTCTCAAACTGTCTCCTGCAACTGTAGTACATCTTGTACACAGTGTGCAGTATGGAAGTATAGCCCTGCTACTAGGCCTCAGTGCCTGACCTCTGATCTCTTGTGTCCTTGAATGCAGACCTGTAGATGAGCAGCGGTTGCGACCAGTTACTCAGCTGGACCTCCTCTTTGGCCTGGACAAAATGAAGGAATCAAAGAAAGCGACAACCTTCATGTTACCCACCATATCAGAGGTTGCTCTGGATTAAGCACCATCTGTGGACCACTTAGGCAGAGCAAATTCTTCCCAGCTATGTCCACAGTGTGTTCTGACTTGCCAAGCAGAGACTCTGAGACTATTAGAGGTGCAGTTGGAACAGGAAGCAGACAGGCATCCTTTTCCTAAACTTTGTTTCCCAGACAGAGAGTTCTTCTCAGCATGCTTATCTTCAGGATACACGCCATGTGTACAGTTACAGTATATTTAGAAATATGAAGTCAGTCTCTTGTGAAGAACACTCAAGGGCACTGTAACAGTTTGTTTAGATGAATACAAAGCAAAGTCCATAAATATTTTAGAATTACAAAAATGATGCTACCTGCTGTAAGGTTTCATACATCACCCTACTACTGACTTACATATGATGAGGGGACGCAGAAGTCACTCACAGTGTGTTTTCAGACTAGGATAATCCTTCGAGTGCCATTTTTCTTTGCTGATTTCCAAATCAACTTTTACGTCAGCTTTTGTTTGTTTTTTGGGTTGAAAAAAAAAAACATGATCACTGTACGCTGATATTATCCCAGCACTCTGGAAGAAATGAGTCAGCTCGCTTTGAGGCTGTCAAGTCACACGTGGTATATGCTCTGCAGAAGATCTTGTATGATAGCAAATGACTTCATAACGTCACATTTCCAAGTAACAAAGTGTCTAGCAAAGACTAGCAGTTGCAGGAGTTTCATTATCCAGAAGAAGAATCAGAAAATTATGCACTCATTACTCTTCTAAACAGCAGATTTAAGACCACCCCCTCTGTCATCTTTCTGAACCCTGTTAGATTAAGATGGAAGTAACTGTTGCTTTGTTTTGATTAATGTACCCATATTTCTCTTGTAAAAGTGATCACATTTTGTTTTCCCATTGCTGATTATCAATCTTTGGTTTTGTTTAGGTTTTTTTGTGTTTGTTATTATTATTTTTTTTGGGTGACTGGTTGCATCCTTACCTTGGAAAGTAAGAAGAGAATGCATGTACCTCATTTGATGCTGTGGTTATGTGACACTCATGTACAGTTGCTGCTCCCAAGGAGCATTATAAAGAATATTTCTTTTGAAATTGCTTTAACATGGAAGTGTTAAATGCATGTTTTTAGGTGTAAAATATATTGTAAGGTTCATAGGTATTTGGATAGTGACAGTTCTTGTAATTTGGCTGCTGCACACCACTACCATAGGTTTGAAATGAAGCACTGGAGATGTGATAGACCATTTTGCAAACCCTTTTAGATCTAAAGCCATTTTAATATCTTAATTTCCGCGGGTTCAAAAGTAGAGGTGGGTATTGTTTTTCATCCATTTTCAGCAGTTATTGCACAGTTTTAAAGCTGTTTTATGATAATAGATATAATAGAAATCTGTACACAATTTGGGAAAACTGTTCTTTTGAGGGAAAATATTGTGTACAGATTTCTATTATATCTATTATCATAAACAGCTTTAAAACTGTGGCAATAACTGCTGAAAATGGATGAAAAAAATATCTCCTACTTCTACTTTTGAACCCGCGGAAATTAAGATATTAAAATGGCTTTAGAGTCTAAAAGGGTTTGCAAAATGGTCTATCACATCTCCAGTGCTTCATTTCAAACCTATGGTAGTGGTGTGCAGCAGCCAAATTACAAGAACTGTCACTATCCAAATACCTATGAACCTTACAATATATTTTACACCTAAAAACATGCATTTAACACTTCCATGTTAAAGCAATTTCAAAAGAAATATTCTTTATAATGCTCCTTGGGAGCAGCAACTTGTACATGAGTGTCACATAACCACAGCATCAAATGAGGTACATGCATTCTCTTCTTACTTTCCAAGGTAAGGATGCAACCAGTCACCCAAAAAAAATAATAATAACAAACACAAAAAAACCTAAACAAAACCAAAGATTGATAATCAGCAATGGGAAAACAAAATGTGATACAGCTTTTACAAAGAGAAATATGGGTACATTAATCAAAACAAAGCAACAGTTACTTCCATCTTAATCTAACAGGGTTCAAGAAAGATGACAGAGGGGGTGGTCTTAAATCTGCTGTTTAGAAGAGTAATGAGTGCATAATTTTCTGATTCTTCTTCTGGATAATGAAACTCCTGCAACTGCTGGTCTTTGCTAGACACTTTGTTACTTGGAAATGTGGCGTCTATGAAGTCATTTGCTATCATTCAAAAATGTCTTCTGCAGCATGCCACGTGTGA
>JAMQGT020011492.1:7500-20673 GCA_024447675.2 Pterophyllum scalare | reverse complement strand
ATGTCATTTATTTATTCGTTCAGTTACATGTATTGCTTAAGGTAACAGGGAATCTACTTTGTAAGCCTTTATGAAGCCTGACCTAGTTTTACTTTTATACTTCACCACATTATATATATATTAAATATAATCTGTTAATTCATATATGAGTTACTCTTTGGCACGATTACTTCCAGTAGGCGAGGAGCTATCATTAAATTTTAGCTGTGCTTCTTAATTACGTTAATGCCAACTCAAACGGCAAATTAGACGACAGCAAAGAGGGTGCGTCTTGGCCTGCTGGTCACCAAGTTAAACAACATTAAAAACATGGCCACGTGAGTAACGCTACAGTGGGGGATTTTCCATCTGGGCCTCAGCCGAAATGATTTTGTTCGACGTAATTACCCCTTTGAGTCAAAACATTTCCCGGCTGATGATCGGAAACTGAACCAACACACCTGTCATCACCAGCAATCAAAAAAGTTATCGACCTTAAGTAAAAAAAGTAAATGTTAACGGGAACGGCTGAAATCGTCGCGAGGCCTAACATGAAAACAGTGAGCACATCTGGCTAAGTTAGCTACACAGCTAACTAGCTAATGCTAGCCACATACTTCTAATCAAAAATAATCACAAAACAAATGGTGTTTATTTGAAACGGTTAACTACTTAATAAAGCGTCAAGGTGCTAATATTCACCTTAACTCTCTTAATACAAAACTTTAGATTAAAAACAACACACCAGAGCAGAGAGTAGAGTTATGGAGGACAAGGTTAAAGCTAATGCACACCGCTCGCGGTGGTGTGTCGCGAGGAAGCCTCTGAAAACACACGTCGGTCAGATGGAAATATCAACAATCATATTCTTAATCTGAATTATAAAATAAACCCTGAACATACCTGGTTGTCATGTTGAACGGCAGCCGAAATCCCAATGTATCACAGAAACAATTGTTGACGCAGTTCAGTGCTTTCCCCGTACCCCCTTCCTGGAATAACAACAACATTACGTCATTTCCGGAATGGCCCTCTAAGAGGACTAATTGTTGCATTCTGATTAAGAACTCTGCTACAAACAATGAAACGGTGTATAACGGTGTATGTAGCGGTGTATAAATCAGCTGATACTCTGTACTTTGGTTAGTATAGATTTTACATACAAAGATCAACATACAATATGGTGCATTTTTCAATACATTAAACTATTACTATGGATTTTAAAAACAGCACCAGCAATATGGTTTGATATTAAAGTATCAGTAATAGTGGTTCAGTAAAACAAAAAATTTTCTTTAGCTAAAACAAATACTACTTAAGTTCAATTTCAAATGCCTGACTTAACAGTATCTGTACCCTGAGATATTACTATTTTTTCTGGAGCACAGGCTCTGAACACTTCTTCCAATACTGTGGAAATGTGGATTTGGTCTTCTGGTAGAAAACACATAAGCATCAACATGCACACACACAGACATATATTCATAAAGGGAATGAGATATCTCACTACAGACATGTAGTATCTTTTATTTATTTTCAGAATGCTTTAAAAGTACTACATTAGAAGCACCTGCCAGTCACTGTATAAGCAAGATTAATTAGTAATACAAATAAATGCGCTTGATTTCTCTGGGTTATTGCACACAGATATGACATGAGGAAATTACGTCAAGCAGCACAGATTGAATAGAATGAATAATGAATAGAAAAAAATAAAACAGAAATAAACAGAATAAGTAATCAGTAGAATGTGCAATACCATGTGTAGTGTGTACTATTGCATATATTATTTATTTATTTATTTATTTATTTATTTATTTATTTATTTATTTAGTCAGCGTCTCAGATCCTCCCCTGCAGCTCAGTGGCTGAAACCGGTAGGCGGTGCTGTACAGATTTCTTACTTGATTGGAACGCTCGTCCGTCATCAATGCACGTACTGCTACGTCACACGTAAGGTCAAGAGGAAAGAAGCATGGCTGCGCTGTTCAGAGGGTCTCGGTATCTAGTGGGAAGGTGTTGCAAGCATGTTGACTTTGCGTTTGGTAAGTACAGTAAACCGTGACCGTGTGCGCACTGTGCAGGTCGCCTCGCGTACTTTGCAGTCTGAAGTTTTTCTTTAAAGACTCCTTATGGTTTTAAAACAACATTTTTCCTTGAAATGTGGAGAGGGAAGTTTGAGTTAATTTTTCATTAAACTGGGTTTAGGCTGCTGCTGCAGGGGGTTCAGTTCTTAAGGAGCCTTTCTGTTAAAGATTACATTCTGGTTGACGACGAGTTTTCTACCAGAGCTCCATACTATTCATTATTTTTAAAACGCTCAGGGACAGGGAAATTGTGGCCTACCTTTTTATCCAAGGCACATTATGCAATGTTACCACTACACACTGTAGAAAGAAAGACACGGTGGATCTTTGTGACATCTTACAGATGTTTATTGGAGCTGGTGAGGGGGGAAATGTAAACGTATAAATAAAATATCCTTCTCTATCTCCATTCCAGGTGCTCTTTTAGATAGCATAGAGAGATATTTACACTTCGAATATAAGTAAGCAAAGCACAGTTATAACATTCCGTCATAAAGGTATGTACAGTATCATTTTGATTTTTTTTAAGTTAATACCAAGACACAATAGTGATATTTATTCAACTTTTAACACTGAAATTGGTTTGCACATATTATGAATGTATGTCCTTTTACTTAGGTAAACATTAAAAAGGTGGGAGATCATTAGATTGGGACATCATTGTCCCACCCTTTTTATGATACTGCAGGACAAATGCACTGAGTCAAAAACTGGAATTAATATATTTTGGTGTATTTTATGGCAGATTTCCAGCTAAATAGATACATAAATCTATTACATAATTTTAAGATAATGTAATTATTAGAATTAAATCTATCCCCTCCATACATAACAGGGACAGTGAGTCTTAATAATTCATCCATTTGTTGGTTATTTCTAGTTTCCACAAGGTGTATGGCCTCGAAGACACAGGTGGGGTTTGTTGGTCTGGGAAATATGGGAAACCCAATGGCAAAGAACTTGCTGAAGCATGGATACCCAGTCATCGCTACTGATGTGTTCCCAGAGTCCTGCAAGGAAGTGCAAGAGCTGGGTGCTCAGGTAGTATAAGCTGAATTTACACATTTTTTTTTGTTTAAAAAAATTTTGTACCTTATGTCTCTCATATGTATGTTTGTTTGTTTTTCCTCAGATTGTGGATAATCCAGCTGACGTTGCAGAGAAGGCTGATCGTATTATCACCATGCTCCCCTCTTAGTCCCAATGTCATCGATGTGTACACTGGAGCTAATGGCATTCTCAAGTATGTTTTCAAGTTTTTGCATCTCTTTGAATACGTGCTTGATAATGTCACGCTCATATCCTTATCTCAGATTCAACTAAAGTAACTGTACCTTTATCAACAGAAAGGTAAAGAAAGGCTCCCTACTCATTGACTCCAGCACTATTGACCCAGCTGTTTCAAAAGAGATGGCTGCTGCTGCTGAGAAAGATGGGGGCATTTTTATGGTTGCCTTGTATGGGAGGTAAGTTTTAATATTTTGATTACTCTAATGCTAAAATATGAGTAGTTTGCACCTGTGTGGTCCAACTGCATTATAGATTAAAAAAATTTGATCATCTGAAAACTTTTTTTTTTTTTTTTTTTTTTGGCGCTTAACAGATTTTTTTTTTCTTGGATAGAAGTATTTTGGTTCAGCTTGATGTTATTTGTGAAACTGCTGGCTACTCTACCCTTCATTTACTGTCATTAATATAAATGTGCAGGGCAAAAACCTGTCTGTATATCCTAATGCTCCTCAGAACATTCTTTTAATAGCCATGAGAGCTCAATGAATTGCAACTTAAAGTGGATTTTTTGTTATTTTTGTCACACGTTTTGGATCATCAAGCAAATTTTAACTTTTTACAACTATAACTTGAGTAAACACAAAATGTAGTTTTTAAATGGTGAGTTCATTTATTAAGGGAAAAAAGCTATCCAAACCTGCCTGGCCCTATGTATTTAAAAAAAAAAAAAAAGCTCCCCCAAAGTCATGAATTAACTGTCATTAACCACATTTTTTGGAAAGCTGAGTTCAATTTCACTATCCCTGACTGCTGCTAGACCTGTTTAATCAAGAAATCACTTAAATTGAACCTGTCTAACAAACCGAAGTAGGCTAAAAGATTTCAAAAAGCAATACAACATGCTGTGATCTCAGAGAAAATCAAGAAGAGCTGCAGAAATAAAGACTGACATCTATCAGTCTGGAAAGGTTTACAATGCCGTTTCTAAGGCTTTGGAACTCCCCGTGATCCACAGTGGAATTATCCAGAAATGGAAACAAAGTTGGAACAGTGTTGAACCTTTGTAGGAGCAGCTGTCCTACCAAAATTACTCTGAGGCACATTAACAACTGAGGGCCTCACTTGTCTCAGATAGTGTTCACTGAGTCAACAATAAGAAACTGGAGAGAAATGGCATCCATGGGAGAGTTCCAATCAGGAAAACCACTACTTTTATAAAGCATTGTATGTGCAAGCAATTTCTGCTAGCCAAAAGCTGAGACTTCTGACTGCTTCAATATCCTTTCATTTTTCTTTTCCTTTTCTTGCTTCTGTATGTCCTCAGTGACAGGGGATATGCCCCACCCACCTGCAGTTCAAACCTTCTGTTTGCAAGGAGCAGCTAATTAGTGGAAAGCTGGAATAAAAGATGGGTGGTCTTAAAAGAGATGAGGATAAATGGCTTGTTTCAGACCATGAACTGAGGATCTGCACCAAGATAAATGTGATTCCCTGCAAAGTAACTCTAGTGCAATACAAGAATCCAAACATGGAAATGAGCATAATGGATCCCCTTTAACTCTCTGAGGTCTAAGTACCTCTAACCCTATGCTATCACAAAATGTGATAGTAGAATAATTTTCAAAAGCCTAAGTCTGTGCACTCAGAAGAGAAAACATTAAATATTCCTTGAATTTTAGATTATAAAAAAATTTCAACTGTACTCATCACTGGCCTTTATATCATATTCAGATCAGTTTGAATAGATATAAACATGTAAGCTGATCTCTTTATGGCAGCGAGCTCAGTGTCATTCATGCTGGTTTTTAAGTATTTGTTAATAAGTAATAACACTAGCTAAAGAAGGAGGACAAACAGCTTGGCCTTCACAGATGTTTTATAGCTATAGCGCATGTGTGTGCATGTGTGCATGTGCTCTCTGGTTTTCTTGGGATCCACAAAGCAACACAGCTTGTTTGAACTTGACCTCATCACTGTCAGTACAGCCACTTTCTTTGAGTTGAAGTTGGTCCATTTTATGGACTGGCTCTAAAGATTACTAATGATTTATATGCGTCTGCCCCAGTGTAGTGCACATGGATTAAAGTTGCATTCTGCCTCAAACTTCTATGTGTGGCAGTGGCAGTTTAAGTGATGCAATCTGAACTTTATGTCATGCTCTGACAGCACGTCAGTCACCAGGCTTTAGCTCTTAAATGAAGTGAACATCTCTCTTTCTGTCAGGCAGAAATCAAAAGGAGTACAGTGGCAATGTGGTTACAGCTTAAACTTAAAAGCACACGCGGAGTGAACATAATTGAGTCAGCATGTGTTTTAAAGTTGTGAATAAATGTAAGGACCAATTGCGAAACCAGACTGAAATCTTTACTGCACTAAAGTCAGAAATAAGAGAAATGGAAGCTGATGCAAAAAAGGGAAATGGATGTCAAAAACTGGTCTTCTCATAAGGAAGGATTCATTTGGAATATCTGTGACATGTGAATCACATAACAGATTTCCTCTAGATGAGCCTGGATTGCGTTTGACAAAAAAAGTCAGATTCGGAATCCATCGCCATCCGAGCCTTGCAAACTGTTGGCTAGTTGGATTGTGTACTATGCACAGGGCAAATATAAACAAACAAGAATCTGCAATAACCCTGATTACACACACATTCCACATGTGATGTACACATGCTCCCAAAACCTAAACGATGACGCCAAATCCCACATCTTAATCAAAAGCTGCGCCTCCATGAATAAGGCCCAATTTGGAATTCTAAACGGGACGCTTACCTAACTGACAAATTAGCAGGACAGCTCTAGTGTGACATCTCAGTTCTCACTTCAAGATGCATCAGCTCGCCGTCTAAAAGAAATGATTTTACTGGAGAATATCCAGAAACATGTTTCTGACTGCTTGGCTGTTTTAACCAAATGCTGCTAATGTTCTACTTGTAGAATAAATACACTAATGTCTAGATTTAAATTATGAGTGAGATTATTTGAACAGCATTTTATATTTTTAGATATGCCTTTGAGTACATTTTGACAATATTTAAATGATTAAAATGATCAGTTATATCCAATATTACCAGAAGTATAAATGCCCCATTACTTACTTACTTTTCACTCTCAAATGAATTTTCAATCTATACTTTGTTCTGCAATTCAGTTTTCAGTGTTGTGCAGATGACACAGCTTTGGGTTTCTTTTACTACTTCCTTCATGTCTATAAAGTTAATCAGAACTCGTGGTTATCTCTTTCATCACAGCTGCTTGTTATATTATAAATTAAGCCTCTTCATTGATATCCCAGCTTAGTTGTTCAATTATTTTGCTTTACAACCTAACACAATACTTACACAGAACATGTACCTATTTTCAGGATGCGTTTCAGAGCCATTACTCACGCCTTTCTTGCTTCTCAGCTTGTCTGTTGTAACTCCCAGCACAGTCTTTCTCAGATTCCCATTAATACAAAATGCTTCAGGCAGACTGCTCAGAAGGATTAGGGAGTCACACATTCCTCCCATCCTGGCCCTTCTCTATTGGCTTCCTGTAAACTTTGAGGATTAATTATAAGACTGTGTTGGTTAATTTCTTGGCACCCATGTGGCTTGCACCTGGTTATTATATATTGCCAAGCTTTTAACCCCATATGAACCTGAATGCATGGTTAATGTACAGATTCATTCAGCAACAGCTGTTTCGAAATCTAGGCAAAGGCCGTCCAGCAGTGTGAGAGGTGGATTTTAAGGCAGACAGAAAGTTGGGAGTGCAGAACAGTAACAACAAACAACAAAGATGTTTAACTGTTTAGTTAGTGTTGTGTCTCACTAAAAATATTCCGCTGGTCCTGCACCTGGATGTGCTAATGAAAGCTTACTTATCCAGGAGCATTAAACAGGAGCATTAAAGGTAGTCAGGATGTAAGTAAAACTGTTTAATGCAATCAAGTGAGTTCTTCCTAAATTCCTTTCTACCCTATGCAGGGCATGTAAGGCATAGAATGGTAGCTGCTAATAAAGCTACATGGTTAAGGATGATATGATGTTTAAAGTGATTTGCTTTAAGATAATTAACACATTTGCTTTTTTATAAATGTATTAATTTCAATGAAACAAATGAAACTTAATACACATGTCTGTCATATGTAACCATGGTTTCTTTTTCCCAGGTGTGGGTGCCGCCAGCTCGGGTAAACTGACTTTCATGGTTGGAGGAGCAGAGGAGGAATTTACTGCAGCTAAAGAGCTCCTCAGCTGCATGGGAGCTAATGTGATCTACTGCGGTCAAGTTGGGACTGGACAGGTGTGAGTCAGATTAACCTTTTTCTTTTCTTTTCTCCTTTTTTTTTGTCACTTGTGTGAAAGTCATTGTTCACGTACGCATGTGCTCATTAGTCAACTGTTTAATGAAATCAGAAATGTAACAAATGTAACCTAATGTATTAACATCTTGTTATAGGCTGCTAAAATCTGCAACAACATGCTTTTAGCTATTGGAATGATCGGGACTTCAGAGGCAATGAACTTGGGAATCAGGTGAAAACACTTTCTTAGTTAGGATTACAGAAAATGGGTAACAAATAACCTGTGGCTACTATATAATTTTTGAAAAATGACCTTGGTTTCAATTCACAGACTTGGTCTTGATCCCAAACTTTTGGCTCAAATCCTGAACATGAGTTCAGGCCGGTGTTGGTCCAGTGACACCTACAACCCTGTACCAGGAGTCATGGAAGGAGTCCCCTCTGGCAATAACTACCAGGGAGGCTTTGGCACCCAGCTGATGGCAAAGGTCAGTGTATGAACCTCACAGATATTATAGTCATAATATTTCCTCACAATAAAGTGGGCAATTTATTGCCAATAGCACCATTTTTTTTTAAGATAGCTGTTTTCTCATTCATATTTGTTTATATTGCACTTATTTCTGTGCCATGTGGGTGTGTATGTAACCAGAACTTTAATGACAGTTACTTACAAAATGTAAAATAATGCAGTGAACTATTGTTTACATCCCTTTTTTTTTCTTTTAAAGAATTCAATTAAATTTAAATGTTATTTATGTAGCACCAAATCACAACAGTCACCTCAGTGCACTTTATATTGTAATGTAAAGACCATAAAATTATTACAGAGAGACCCAAAAACCAAGCCTATATTAATACAGCACAGTGGAAAAAGTGTCTGTGGTGTTCTGACCTGTGGTTTTAGAATTTAATTTTCCGCTCTGATGGTATTTATTTTTATTTATTTATTTTTTTAGGACTTGGGCCTTGCACAGAACACAGCAACCAACACAAAGACGCCTGTCCCCCTGGGCTCCTTGGCCCATCAGATCTACCGTATGATGTGTGCACGTGGTTACACGAATAAAGATTTCTCCTCAGTGTTCCAGTTCTTGCGTGAGGAGGAGGGCCAGTAATACCAGCCTCCACCCCGTCCAAAGCGTTGCAATGCCCGGCTCTGCACAGGACTAACATAGCATAGTTAGGGTGCATTTCACCACAAGGACTTTTTTTTTTCTCATTTCTTTCAAAGTAGTGAAATACATGAAGCCTTTCAGAGCTCCAACAAAGTGTGACAGCTCAAATGAGCACTTCATTTCTATCAGAAAATTATGTATCCTGTGTGAGGTAGCCTTTTTATAATAAAACACTCATTTCATTTTTAAAAGAAGTTGGATTATCATCTATGTGGAAGAGCAAAGAACTATAAATACTGTTTGCTCTCCATATATTTATCTATTGTTTGCAATTGTTCCTTTATTTTGCTGTTTTTTTTTTTTTCTTTTTTCTGTTCATAGGGGAGTTGTTACTTGAATGCCATATCCTGTTTAAAGAAATAAAGAAAACTGTTGTTGTCTAACAGATGTGTTGATTTGGATTTTAACTTCAAATTAACAATAATTTGAATGCTTTATCTTTTATTTCTTTTTTTTAACTGTTGCCTTAAATGGTGACATTTTAAGTACAATGACAATAAGATGTGACCAGCTTTGCCTGGAAGTACCCTTAAATAACCAAATGCACGCAGTCCACAAACTCACAATTAAATGCAGTCGAACTTCACACACTCGGAAGGAGAGATGATAATTGTCGCGATGGAGATGGCAATTTAAGATTTAAATATATTGTGCAGCTCCTACTTGGACTCGCACTGCGTAATTTTCACCCCATGCTTCAGAGCACTAGTAAGTCAAATAGTTCCCAAATGTTACTTGGTATCGTGTGTCTTACTGAATTAGTAGTCACGATAAAATGCTGAACAAACAGCTGCCATGGGAAGCTTTGCTGCAGAGCGGATGCGGTGCGATAGACCGAGAAACACATGCTGAGGCAGAACTAACAGGACAATTTATACCCCCCACTTTTAAGATTTTAATATTTTTTGGGTATTGCTTCCCGAGCCTAAGAAACAAAGCTGTGGTAAACCGTTACACTATGTTGCCCGCCTCCTTTAGTTTGGGGAATCTGCCCTCTCTCTCTATCCCCACTCACAGACAAGAGGACGGCATGTTTCTGATCTAGTTTGCAAAGATCCACTGAGAGGCCAAGGTGCCAAAGGTCATGCGATCACAAGACAAACCCATAAAAAGTCCATTAAGCACTGTAGGCTAAGAGCTGTGTTGTCATCTATTTGATAGGTACTGCAAACAGAGCAGCACTTTGGTCTCCGCAGGCTGCATGAACATCAGCGCGCCTGACATCCCGAACCAAAAGTTATGGTATTTTTACTTTTGAATAAATTATACATCCAACAGTCGGCTTCGGTTTCTTTTTTTTTTTTTTAAACACAGTAGTAACATAATATCTATATTTGTTCAGGGATTGAGTAGAGTTTTGCAGCAGCGAGCCTCAGCCGAAAAAAAAAAAAAAAAGATTAACGCACTCTTTCAGGCTTTGCCTAAAACTTAGTGGAATGTTTTCAGAAAGGAGATGCATTATTCTAACGTTGATTGTGCGTTTCAAAAAATAAGTTGGGTGGCTGACTTTTTCTTTGTGTGTAATTTGTAAAAAAAAAAAAAAAAGGAAAGAAAGAAAGAAAAAGATTCTCCTGGTCTGGTTTTGCATGTCTCTTTTAGAATTAGGAGCCGAAAAAACAAGCGCTGCAAACTCACTCACATTATGGGCATAATTAAATGGACGGTCTGTCGATCAGCCATCTTATTTGCGCCTTCTATTATATATATATATATATATATATATATATATATATATATATATATATATATATAATTTATATATTTTGGGGATTCTTTGTACAATTTTTGTTGTGTGTGTGTGTGATAATTAACTCAATATTTAGAGTGGGCTACGACACTCAGCTACACAGCCACTCAGTTATATTGCCATCAGTTATCAATAAACTTTTACACAAAATTACGCAAAGCAGGTTAATGCTGACTTTTCCAGTGCAATTAAGAGTCGTGGGTGTGTATCTCTGTGTGTTTGCTATATGAACACATTGAAATCATCTTTAACCAGCAGCTCCACAACTAATTTTAGTTAATAATTTTATTTTTAGTTGAATAAACTGCTCAAAACCCGATTTCCACCAGCTGCTATATTCAGTTTAGAAAGACATCCGCCTTCTAATGTGCGAACAACTTGACTCAGATTCCTTTCGAGGCAGCTCTCATTTATTGTAGCTCGGCCGCTTTTCAAATGCGGCTTTTTTTCTGTTTTTTTTTTTTTTAAATGCAACGTAGCAAAATGTTTAACAAAAAGCAGATTCAGGGCCATTTATCGTGACAATGCAATAAAAAACAAAAAACCGATAAAAAACAAAAAAACAATAAGAATTATGAGTTTTTTTCCTGAAAATCCAGCCTAGACTACAACCCACTCTTGCCTACAAGCTATGAACTTGGGCCATAAAGATTTACAGCCTCAAAAGGTGGGAAAACGCTATTAAAAATTAAAAAAAAAAAAAAAAAGTGGTCACATTTAGTTGGGTATACATTCCTCTGCGTTTGTGGTCTCAACTTAAAATAGCCATGTAAATCACAAATGAAAATAGTATGTAAATCCCTTCATGTCCGCATTCACTTTTTAAGTCTGGCAAACAGACTTCCACATGCTTCCATACACGCTCAAAAGTAAACATTTCATTTTTGGTGCTTGCACTGCAGACCAATGAAGTCTATAGCACCTGTTTATGATAATATCTGACCCAATGCACAACAGTTTTTTAAGCTCTGAGTTCTCCTCAGGAAAATAGCAGCCCATGTGACCCTTAAACGATACTGGCTTTACATATTTTGCAGCAAACCTTTTAACTTTTACAATACAAGAATGTAGAAACATTTCGCCTTCAGATTTGATTTGGATTTCATTTCTTGCAATAGATTTTTTCTTATTATATTATATAATGACGTTTTATTAAAAGAAGAAAACAGTACAAATTCAAGATGTCATAAAAACGAATCCAATCTATCCAACAGTCTCCGGCATTTAGCGCTGCTTTGTCTTGGTGCTTTAAGTGTCTTTTTGGCAACACTGCAACTTCAACTTGACCTTGGCCTCCAGCCGCGTCTCACTCGCATGAGGAAGAGTGCAACCAAATACGCAATGTTTGCTGTATCTTGTGGACACTAAAATTGTGTTTGCCAAACGCGAGGATGGTTTGATTTAGGATCTCTTTCATAAAATGTATTTAAATTTATCCTTAAGAGATGTGTTTACAGCCTTCTTGCTCGGGGGGAGGGGGGGGGCGTCCCCACATAAAAATGGTGCTGAAATTACATATTTAAAGCGAACCAGTCACTTCCGATTGTTTAATATCATCATAGTAGATTTAGTAAAAAAAAGACTACACTTTCTGCTTAAAGCGCATTAAAAAACCTCACTATTTGCAAATCCGACACAATACCCAGAACATTAGGAGTGTGGAAATATTATTTTCTTTATTAATAAAGTTACAGCATATCTGATTGTACGCGTATGCAGACAACTCCACAGGGCGGGAAAAATCAGTAATCACTTGCTGCTTATTGCAAGCCATGCGTTACACAGTTCATAAAATATGATTGTTTTGCAGCACTGTGTGACTGCCTCCACACGAGTTTCACTCAGTGTGAGACTCCAAATTCGTTTCAGATAGAAAAAAATAGATACCTGCGGCTCTTCTTGGCATAAATACATGGATGCACTGACGTACAGGATCTTCTCAAACACAGCCTGATCTGCATTATCTCGTGTCAAGACGTTTATCGTCTCCTTTGCATATCACGTGTTTGGCCCTGGCCAATAACCTTACGATCTTTACGTACTCAGGCGTGTTGGTATCGTTACTCTGCCCGAGTCCCTGTCTGGGCTCAGTCGAGGGGATTTTGAAAAAGAGTTGGTCGTCTCAATGTAGGGAATGCTATGACCGCCTCATTACTCCTCCACTCGCACTGGATTGACCCGGTGATGTTTCTGTACGAGAACGGTTTGGATGAAAGAAGCAAGAACATGGAAGGATTTACTGGAGGCAATTTTGCTGCAAATCAGTGCAGGAATCTGTTAGCGCATCCAACCTCACTGGCGCCCAGCACCACCTACACTGCGAGTGAGGTGCCAGTCTCTGGCATGGGGGAACCTGGCAAACAATGCAGCCCCTGTTCTGCCACTCAGAGCTCGCCCAATGCATCTTTGCCCTATGGATATTTTGGCAGCAGTTATTACCCATGCAGGATGTCCCACGGCAGCGTTAAAGCTTGCGCACAGCCTTCTGGTTATGGCGATAAATACATAGACTCAGCGGTCTCTGGTGAGGAGTTCTCTTCCAGGGCGAAAGAATTTGCGTTTTATCAGGGGTATTCCTCGGGCCCTTACCAACCCAGCTACTTGGATGTCCCTGTCGTACCTGCGCTGAGTGCCCCATCTGAGCCAAGACATGAGTCTC
>JAMQGT020011492.1:0-2500 GCA_024447675.2 Pterophyllum scalare | reverse complement strand
TTACCTCAAATTTTAAGTTTTATTTACAGAAAAAAATGTCATCCTAGTTAAATATATTTGTTGCGGATTTATTTTCTTTATTATGAGACACACCTAGAAGTCTCATCTTGTTTAAATGCAGCCTACATGCTTTAAAACAACCAATGAAGCTTTCTGGAATCAGTTAGTGCATTAATGTATTTGCTAAGGCACGGGTTTAGGCGTGCATCTTATTTTTTGTTGCAGTGCATGGAGCGCAGAATGTGACAGACTGGTGCACACCTGCAGGCTCGGTTTAATGCAGATGCTGCCGTAAATATAACTGGCCGAATAAGTAACAAAGAATTCCATATGGGTGTATTTCTTTGATTATCATTTGAGACCGTTTTAACTATGAAATGAATATTAGTGGCACAGCAACAGCACAAACAGTCCGTTCAAATCAAACAGCCTGCCACGTGGGCAGGATGAAATATTAGAGTCTCTTAATGCTTCCGCGCAGATGACAAATTCACAGGCTTTGATATATTTGGACTAAATTCTAAAATTGGCTGCATAACAGGTTTAGCGATGTGTGACACATGTGCCCACTTAGTCAGCAGTGATGACAAATGAAAATGGGTTGAAGTGTGGGAAATCGCCCGTGTCCAAAGGTTTATATTGGGCGTTGCAATGAGAGAACAAGCGATGCAAAGACTCTAGCTCCTTCGCCAAATACGTTTATTATCCATAGCACATGAACACGTATATATCTACGTTAAACATCAAACACGCTGTGTATATATCAGATTAATATCCTAATAAGCTATAAACTTTTTTTCCCCAGCTTTGGTCTGGTCTTCTAATAATTTGATTTATAAGATAAATCTTTCCAAACGCACATGAGAGCAGAGGGGTAGTGAAGAAAATGAGATTTTTCAACTTTGGCGCAAATAACCCAAAACAAACAAAAACAAACAAACAAACATACAAACAAAAACAGCATACTTCAATATAATGTTGGGAACAATGTAGGTTTAAATAGAACAGTATCCTTTAATGATCGTGGACATGTTGGTTCAAACAAAAACAAGGCACATGGCAAATATAACGGAAATAACCCAACCTGACCTTGCATCTCAGGCCTTTTGCTCCTGGGTGCGAATCTGAATTGATGCCTGAAATAAGTAAATAAAAAGGAAAAAAAAAAGTACACCATGACTAGTATCGCTCTACACTTGTGGACTTGATTGGTCTTTATATAACCAGATGAACTATATTAAATTCGCAGATAAGGAATAATCACATTTTACAGGCTTCTAACTTCTAAATACATTGACGCATGCGCGGCTAAGTCCCAAATTTTACCTGGGATCTGTCAAACGAGCACAGATAATCTGTTGTAACTCAAATGTTGTCATCTGTGTCTCAAAGTGTAACCCTTACGTGCATAACCGAGCGTGCATCTTGCTGCTGACACGGTCGAAAACGTGATCTTCATCTTCAAAAGCATTCAGGCGTCTCTGCTGAGGTTAGGGTTAAGGTGAATGTTAGGTTTAAAAAGAAGCTTAAGGATTTAAAAAAAAAATGCAGGTATGTTTGGCGTGCGTAAAAACTGATATAATTCTGTGTTTTCACCACATAGTGTGGCACTAGCAGGCCTTTAGCTTCCGCAGAACAATGAAAACCAGTGTATAAGAGGCTTAGCTGTTTCTGCATATTCAAAATAGTTCTGAGCAAAATTCCGTTTCAGTATTTTTCCTTTTCTATAGAGCCAAAGATCGACTTCATAAACTCTTTCACTCATATAGCCTACACGTTGAGACGTAGGCTATCTGTCATTTTGTGCCAGTGGTCACATGGCTTTGGCCCTCAGGAATGGATAGAGATGGATCCCCACGTCAGCTTGTACGTCTAAGGATTTCTGCTCCACCAGTCTGCCTCAAAGTGACTGGAGCGCAGCGTCGCGGAGGAACTATGCAAGGATTTTTATAGGACGTTTTCAGTGCAGCAGAATATGGATTTTGATGAACGGATCTCCTGGCTCCAAGGTCCATGTATTTACCGAGTTGCACTCACCACGTCTCTGGAGCAGAGTTCTCGGGTCTCCCTCATTATTTAACCCAGAGCCAGTCTTCTTGCCCCATGACATACCCCTACCAGTCCTCAGCTCTGCCACAGGTCCCCTCCGTGAGAGATGTGGCTTTCAGAGACTATGGCATTGATACTTCAAGTAAATGGCACCCACAGCAGGGGGAGCCTATCACACTGCTTCGCTGAGGACATCGTGCACAGGGACAGCTGGACGAGCCCGACCTCTCGGGGGGGGGAGAGACTCCCTGGTGAAAGGCAGCCCCAGCGCCAGCCACTGCAGCTCCTCCAACCCGACGCCCAGCTTCTATGGCAGCGTTGGCAGGAACGGGGTCCTGCCACAGGCGTTTGATCAGTTTTTCGACACTGCCTACGGCAGCGTAGAGAACTGTACGACGCCGACGGCACACGCAGCAGACACGGATAGACACGCCAAAGCAAGTCCCGCTCC
>JAMQGT020011491.1:0-59110 GCA_024447675.2 Pterophyllum scalare | reverse complement strand
CTATGTGCTTGGTTCAGTTACGTATTGCTTAACTGAAGTAGTAGTTGTTGATGAATCGCTAATGTACCTTTCAACCTGATTTTGCTGCAGTCATTCATTTCACTTTAAGAACAGTAGAGTGCAGATGAGTGGAGGCAGGCTTGGGACTTGTCCATTTTAGTGTCATTCAGGTGGGTAGTAATATGAAATGCTTTTGGCCATGATACTAAATTATATGGAACATGGTAAAATTAAAGGAATGGTTCGACATTTTGGGAAAGATGTTTATTTGCTTTTCTGCCAAGAGTTAGAATAGGGTTATCGCTGGGTCTGTAGAGACAGAGCGAGCCTACTGGTCCAGCCCAAATCCCAGAGATCGGGCACTTCAAACATGGAATTTGAATTATGGACACTAATGTAACTTCCACACCAAATTGGTCTAACTGGTAGATTTATGAATTTCCTCATATCACTCGACAAAGAGTGAAAAGTCAGTAACCAAAGACTTGCACATGCACTACTTTTACTTTGTAAAGGAAAAGCAGTTTTATTAGGTTGACGCAGCTATTTGTCCCAGACTGTTGAACAGTCCTGTAAGTCCCACCAATTCCTTTTTTCAGCCTCTCCCTCAGGGTTTTGGATCTCCTCTAGACAGACAGGCAGACGACAGGAAGGAGCACCACTTGATATGTGGCAGCTAATATTTGTTTTGTGTTGAGAGACAAGTGGAGTGGGCCAGAAACTACAGGAAAATGCAAGAAAGAACCACACACAGAGTTATCTCCAGTCCTCTGACACCTACTGATTTCTATTTATTTCTTTGTTGCATTGTTTTGTTTTGTTTTTTGAGCAATTGGTGGTTTTGGCCCCTTGGTTCAGTTTGGTCTTGCTACTGAACAAAATAAATACTCTTCTTACTGGAGATCAGTGCACGCCCTCACACACGAGAGCACCAACCGCACAAACAACACAAAGCAAACTCATCGAGCAGCTCAGAGCGTAGGATCATCGTCTGAGGCCTGATGAGAAAATACTCAAAAAAAAAAACAAAAAAATCCGGCTAAAAGCTGAACTTCAAACAATACAGAAAATGGCTGGAGTCAGGAGTGTCATAAAAGCTGCAAATGCATCGTGTCAAACAACTTCTCTCTGTCTCGTGGTTAAAAAAATTTTGCACCGCCCTGAAGCTCACCAAACGTTCCCTCCAGAACTGAAAGAATGTCACGGCCCACAAACACCTTCCCGCCTTTTTTTAAGCCTCTTTTTCCCGTCACCTCGCTGGCTCATCCCTGCGTGCCGAATCTTGCCCTCCTTAAATGTTCCCTCCTTTGTCTGCTTGCATGCATTTTCACTAACAACAGCAGTGTTACATTACAGCAATGCTACAGAAAACCCCAAAGCTAAAGCTGCTAGAAAGAAGCCAGCAGGCTATGGAAGGACAAACTGTACCTGTCTAACAGTGTGTGTGTGTCATTACATACATCTTCAGCTTTTCAACATTTGTGTTTCACTCTTAGTTCCTTCTGAAACTTTGACACCCACTAAAAAGACCCCCCCCCATGCCTTCAGCTGGTCTCTGATTGGTGGTCAGGCAGTGTGACGGGCACTAGTGTGCAGCATTGTTTATCAGTCCCAGTCTGTTTCTGAGTACTTCTTGTGGTGTGAACCTTATTGTAAAGAAAAGTCGTATGCATTGCTTAAACACAGGCCATGCTTAATCACTGCAATTAATTTGCATCCTACTGGAATAACACACACACACAAACACACACCCACACACTTTTGGATTTTGGGTCCAGCCGGCTAAGATTGATGTGTTTCAGTGTAACACTTCTGTTATTAATTCTCCTTTGTGAAGGCTATAATGTTGGGGCTGTAGTCTGAACGTTACTGCATTACAGCAGCTGGTGTTTCCTATTCCGGTCACTGTGACTGGGACAGACAAAACAACAACACCAGGCAGCACAGTTTAACGGCACCGTCTCCTTCAGGAGAGCCGTGCAGCACTGATCACAGGCTTCGTGATGGAGGATTTATTGCAGGTTTGCTTCATTAAACCACAGATGTTTTAGATCGGAGGGCCAATAAGCTGCTAACAGAGCAACAGCTTGTATGTAATCATGAGCACTAACTAAATCTTAGCAACAAAAGCACCTTTGAATCTTAACATCGTGATGGAGCCTGTCTGATCGGACTGTTACCTTGGCTGGCAATTTAAAAATTGGGCAGCATGTTCTACAAAGTAAAAGTTATTCATTGAAAAGTTCCATTAACTAACTTCATGCCCTTCCTGCAGGATGTCTGTGCTGGACGTACTGAATCACAGACTGTGAAGGAAATTTAGAAACGCTAATAAAGTTTAAGTTAAAAAACACTGCTATGCACCAAAGAAACTGAGGAATCTGGATCCCATAAAGCCTCCAGAGAAGCATCCAAACCTTTACTATAAAATGCTCCACTGCATTTGAAACGGCCCCCATTGGGCAGACTCCGCCCACCTGGCACAGACGGAGAGGAGAACCAAACCACAGCATTTTCTCACATGTTGTTTTAACCCTAAAAACCTAACAATTCTACATGTGTGGCCTCCTCTGTGTTTGTGATCAGCCAGGCATCACAGTTGTTTGGGGTGTGTCTGTGTGTGTGTGTGTGTGTGTGTGTGTGTGTCCTCCTCAGGTTTCAGCAGGATAAAGAGAATCACTCATTGTAACTGTCAGTCCGTCAGCTTTAGCCCAGGAAACATTTCCGTCTCAGTTTCTTGGTCTTTAAATCTTTCCAAAGGAGGCGGCGCTGAGACGAAAGCTGAAGAATGAAGTTTTTTAACAAGAAGGAGAGAAGAAAGAGGGCGGGGAAGGGGGGGGGCTCCAAATATATATATATAAAAAAAATTTAAAACAACTTGAACCCTGATTAAATCCATCATTTGGGGTTAATTCTAGTTTCTGTTCTCAGCCAGATGGGGAGACACACAGGCAGAGAGGGGGGTGATGGAGCAGCTGGTTTGATGAGAGCTTCCACAGGAAACCAGCTAGCTCCACCTGGACGATTCTTCTGGCTGCATTGGTGAATTGTGGGAAATACAATGATGGTGATTTTAGGCCTGAGGAGAGAAGGGGGAGAAGACAATCTTATCAGAGCAGAAATTCTGATCTACAGCTTTCAAATTCAAAGGAAACATGGCTTCCTTAATCAGGAAGCCTGTTAGCTGTTTGCATGATGGAGCAGTACAGTCAGCTGGCTCCTCAGTGAGCCTCTCATCCTGAGGATGGACTCCTCCGCAATCTAATCTCAGTACTTTAATCTTAAAGTTCAGCATTGTGACACACGAAACCGTTCTCTGCCTGATGCAGGTTCTGGTTAGAGCGACCCTTGAAGCAGATTTCAGAGGAGGAGGACCAGATGCAGTCCGACAGGGTGGCTATGGGATGAGATCCTCGCAGAAGAAGCAACTGAATGAAATCGAGGACCACAGCTGCAACAATCTGGCCACCACCACGTGGCAGGATGGTAACTAGGCAGGAAGGGCTCAGGCTAGCTGCTCAGCAGTGTCTGAATATGAATATGAACACCAGGAGGCCTGATAGTATATAAACTGTAGATGGCACTGGTGCCTCAGTCAGATAGGAATCAATCATTTAGATTTGAGTCGCTGCTCCTATTATTATTATTATTATTATTATTACTTGTTTCCATTTGTGTGCATGCAAGTGCTGCAGGTCACTAACCTTTGTCTCCTCTCTTCTGAAGGTTTTTAATCCCATTTGAACACATGGTCTCTCTGTGCTCATCTCACAGGTCTCTTCCTGCTAAAACAGAGCTCTTCCTCCCCACATTCACCAAGTTCCTGCATTGTTGGGGTTCTGTCTCTAATACTAAGAGCACCTCACCTTGCAATATAAAGCTCTTCAAGAATGCTTTTGTTCTAAACTGGTGCTATAGAAATAAAGCAACATGTTAGGAACTATGTAACATCTTCCATTTTCCAGGACTGAAAGCTGTTTTAAAGATATATGCAAACTCAGACAGTAACAACCTTCAGATACATTTTTGTGTCAGTGCAAAAGAACAAACTGATTTCAAGTACTTCATGATAAGAGTTCATAAATATGTAAACACATTAAATCATGGGACCATTAGTCTGCTTCAAGTCTTGGTTTCTTCTTTTTGGACACCAACCAACTTCCATTTAATATCAAACTGTCTACAGATGAATTATTCAGCTTCATAAAGCTTTCAGCTCTGGATGTTACTTAAATATTCAAAGGAAGAAAGAGTATTTTTATTATTTTTTCATTTGCAGTTTGCAACATTAAGGACACAGCAACACTAACTCCTCTTTCTGTTTTTTTATTATTGTATTTATCTGTTATTTTGGTGAGCAGACTGAACATCGCCATCAGGATGAATAAACCTCTTCAACAGGTCGCCTGCTGCTGTTGGCTGGTTCAGTCGGAGTTCAGCTGAGGTTTCTTCTCTATCATCTCGTGTTGGCAGGTCAAGAAAAAAAGTGTTTCCCAGTAAACAGCTTAGAAGCTGCTGCAGGGCTCAGACAATCAGTCTTATCTCAACGCCAAGCACACACACCGAGGCTGTGTTTGCTCGACCGAGCGGAGACGGTCTCGGAAGCTGCTGCTTCAGCACTGAGCAGCCAATAAAACGCAGCATCACGCTGCAGACTGTATATAAAAGATGGACGTAGCCATCTCTCATCAGTATGGATTTTATTATTCTGTTTCTTAGCACTGATTAGTGTGTGATGCACACATTGAGTCTGGATGCAGGTGATAACTTAGCAGTCAAAGCATGGCCACACATAATATGATATCTAATCTAAAAAAAATAAAATAAAAGGACACTGACGTCATAGTGACGATCTCCAACCTTACTGCTATGTTGTTAGGCAGCATTTTAAACACCTGTTTTATATGTAAATGTTTTATCTGTCCTAAAATGAGATATCCATCCAAGGTTTTCTCAGTTTATGAAGATGGTAAAACTGCCATTCAAATTAACCAGAAAGTTTCATGTGTCTGCTTAATGGCAGTGATGGGCTTGAAATACATTTTGTCAGAGGATGTTAGCATACGTGTGGTAGCTCCATCTACTGCCGAGACATCATCAAGCAGACCTTCTGTCTGCCTTAACCTGGAATACTGTGTGGAAACTCTAAACCAGTGCTGCTGTCACAGCAAAAATGTATAATTTTCTGTTCTTGCATCTGTCCAAAGCAGTTGTTGAACCATTTCCTCCAACTAAAACACCCTTATGTGCATTACAGTTATGAGAGAGACTTACCAGCCGTGAGCAGGACGTCATTTTAGTACGGCGAGTCGACCCTGAGGAAACACAAAGCAACAGAAAACAGTGATTAGTGCTGACGACCTGTTTCTGCAGCAGTCTGCTGACAGTGAGGAACCGTGACCTTCACACAGACTGTGGTATCAGCTGAAAATGACAAACTTCATGTTTCAGATGTTCAAACACGAGCGATAAACAGGATTAACTGTAACACGATCCAGCAACAGTTTCACATCAGCCTGGCAGTGTCTTTGTTTCTTTAAGAACGTAACCCAGTTTCTGTTCAGGGAGTGAAACCTCAGCGCAACAAGGTCAAAGGTCAGAGAGCGAAAAACGAGCTGCTGGTGAACCTTGAAAATCTGATTTTCAGCATCACCGTAGCTGCTAATGTTGAGGCTCCAAAAGTCCAGAAAATAATGGGAAGCACCAGGGGGGGCTACGTCCATCTTCAATAAGCAACATGTGCAAAGATGTCAAACAACTCTAATTTGTGCTGGGGGAGGGGGGGGGTCCTCGGTCTAATACATCACAAAAAGCATGTACAGTAGGTCAGAGTAAGAATACACAAACAAATAGAAACTGCAAACTTCATGTTTTCCAATCTATGGTGCACACTGACAAATATCAGCTGAACTGTAACAGTGCAACTTAAGACCTGAAGATAAACACTGCGTCAGCTTGAGTTTCTTATCAAATCTCCTTCAGTCTGCACAGCCTGATCTCAGTCACTTTAACCGGCTGACACACAGCAGCAGAGCATTTCAGCTCCTCTTTACCGTCCTCGTTTTCATGAAGCATCATGTGACCTCAGAAGTATTCAGGGAGTCAGGATCTCACAAAGTCCAGCGCCTTTAAAACAATGTTTCCCGCTGACTCTTTGAATCTTATCACAAAAACTCGGATACATTTTTTTTCTCCGCTGATAAGGGCAGACAAAAACACCAGGCTTCAAACAGGTGGAAAGAAGCCCGTAAACAAAAGCTCACAGACTGTTTCATGAGGTCGGCGAGGATGATGAGGTCGCAGAGGTGAAGAAAGGAAATAAGAGCAGATGCGATGACCAACATATTTATCAACAAAAAAAAAAGGGTCTTTTTGCATCAGTGCACTACAGTCAGGAAATGATTTCCATTCGGCAGAAACCTGCACACGAAAAGCAAAGAGATTTTAATGATGCAGCTTTGATTCTAAAATATGACTGAAATATTTCTGATCAGTGCAGCTCTGATTAAAATCATCTGCATGTTATATGAATGAGCATTATGCAGCATGTTGACTCACTAGTATTAATGAAATTGACATTTGAGTTGTAAAAGGAGGTGCGAGTTATTACGTCCCTCAAAAACATCAATCTCACTTTGAGCTCTTGTCTTGTGAGAGGATCTGCAGATTTGTCAACCTTTCTGCCTCCTGTTTGTGATCCCGCACATATTAAATCCTTTTCCTTGTTCCTCCTTCAGCCCCTGAAGCACTTTGCTAACTCTCAGAAGCCCGTCTTGCTTTAGAAAAGAAGCCACACAAATAAACCTCGACGCTGGTGGGAAAAGACGTAAAAACGGGTGATGGATGACTTCAGGTAAAAGAAGAAAAGGAAGAGGCTTCACTGAGTGGAGAAACACTTTTAAGTGGAGTGTGGCAAGAGACAGAAAGATGAGCTAAAGAGCCGCGACACAAAGATGAACCACAGAAGACAAGTGCAGACATGACAGTGACATTCCTGCCATTCCCTCGAACACAGGCCTCGCCCTGCTGGGTAGGAAGCAACCAAAGGTTCTCAGATTCATTCAAAACTCAGACTGAGGAATTTTAAAATGCATTTAACAAGCAGGAAAAATGTCCTGAGCGAGAGAATCCAGTCAGAGGTGGTCAGAATTTCTGCAGAGGATCTCTCTATTTAAATTCTAATTAGAAGCTATCACGCCCAGCAGCCAACAGTAACCACAGGATACTGAAACTCACTTGAAAGAAAAGGCCACCTTAGATTAGATTAGATTGAACTTTATTGTCATTGTACACAAGTATACAATTATGTACAACTTGTGTACAATGACAATATTCAAACTTTACTGTCAAAAATAAGCAAAAGTGACCTATTATAGCCATTTAAATTTTAGGTTTTAAGAGACCCTGATGGGAGCAGCCATATTAAAAAAAAATAAAAATAAAAAAAATTTCTGAATCTTCAGCAAACCAAAACAAGCTGCTGCAGAAGCTTGTTACTTCTTATAAAGCCATCCATGTGCAGACTCTGGATTAAAGCCATCTAGTCCGCTCACTGCTGATGCATATCTGGAGCTGATAACACTTGGTGGGAGATGTGGAGCTCCAACTTGTAATTATGAGCGAGGGGTGTGACGCGCATGGGTTTTCCCAGCTCGCTGCCTGTTTTTGAACACAGCACAAGAGGAGGAGATAGAAGGATTCTGAAATGATATTACAAAGGTGGTCAGAATGGTTTTATTTTTAATGTGCCCACTGGTCTCAGAACAGAAATAAAAGTGATGGAATCTGCTTTGTCCAGTTGATGTGCGCGGTTCATGTCACCATACTGTATCTCAGCAGCGGCCTGTAATTATTTCAGAATAAAACTTTTATCTCCAGAGGCAGTTCATCAAACTACAAAATAACCACGGGGGGAAAAATTTAATTACAGGCTGAACCAAGGCTCGTCTTTATGTCACTTTCTCCCCTGAGATCAGATGCAGTCTGTGTGGATTGGAGGCTCTGTGGGTAATCTGAGCTGCCGAGGAGATACGAATCTATTCAGACTGTGTGATGGAGCTTCCGATGGATTCCCCTCCAGCTACAAACAAACAAATATCTTAAACAGTCAACCTGCTGTTTCTGCAGAAGCCTGCAGGGCCGCCCAGTTAGAGCACTTCAAGTCAAGAGTCAGTGGATATAGTCACAACATTCAAGTCTATCCACGCCTGAGCTCACTCAGGGGAACTCCAGAGTGGAATAAAGTTCACAACACAAACTTTATGTAAAAGATGGAAGCAGTTTCCGGGTCTGAAAAGTGATATGACGAGCAGGGTGCGGTGACTCTGCAAAGACTATGAGAAAGCAGCTCTGCTGGGGTCAGAGATGAAGCACAACAATGTGCACCCTGTACATCCCATTAGAGTCAAAAATGATGACGCAGGACTTTAGATTGACACGCTGCTGCTGCATTAGCCTGCCGCTGTTTCTCAATCAGAGCAACTTCTTGTTGCCAGGTTTCAAAAAAATAAAACTGGCAACAGTCAAAACAGCCAGCTGGAGGCTTTAAGACGGGACTGTGCGAATCACTGGATGATCTTGGTGGTGACATCTCTCATTTATAGACAGCTTGGGTTCCTTCCCCATCGGAGAGGAGACAATTCATGTCCTCAAAGCCAGTTGTGGCGTGCAGGGATCGGATATGTGAGGCCTCCACCTTCAACCATTGGTCTGTCGCCCACATATGGGCAGACCCATGTGGCTCTTTTGGGCTGAGCTTAGCCGGACCTAGCCACCGTGGCATCACCAAATATTGGCCCAAATGATCCCAGAGGGTGTTTTTTTTTTTTTAATTTACTTATTTAATATGGTTCATTTTAGTAATCATTAACTTGTGGAGGTAGGAATTTCTGGAAGGATTATTCACTAGTTCCAAGATAAGGCTAAATTAGACGAGACTAATCGTGGGATGAAATGAGCTCATAGTGTGGGGGATTTTTAGCCAAAAACAGTCACATGTGACAAAGAGAATGTCCTCAAATGCCAGAGGATGGAACTGAGTGTTCGCTTCATTTCCCTAAAATCAAATCGTCCTGCATTAAAAGCAAAACATCTGGAAACTGTCTGCGTTCCAAAGAAGCCCCATGAAGGAGCTGGACATTATAATAGCTCTGTTTGCTGAATAAAGACCATGAACTGCAGCTAAAAGCTCTGGAAGACCTTAACAAACAGGACTGAGCCCGAGACTGAGGAGTGGGTAGAGTCTTCCTGACAGCAGTGTGTGTGTGTGTGTGTGTGTGTGTGTGTGTGTCGGTCATGGTAGGGATGCTAACCTGAACTGGAAGCAGAACTGAAGACCTGAAGAAGTTCCCCTGTTCCTCGCCCATTCTCACCACACTTCTCTCAATTCCCATCACTGGCCCCATGAGCTGAGCTGAACGTCAGCAACCATTTCACATCTCCACCAAAAGTAAAGTTTACTTCCACGTCTCTCGAGTCGGCACATTTTTATGAATTTTTGGAGTCCTGGCCAACAAAACGGCAACCACCAGGGCTGAAATTTAGCTCCGCCCTCTCGTCCAAATATGGTCACTTCTGCACAATAAAGCTGTAAATTTACATGCTAAAAAAATAGTTGACTACATCCATCTTTATATACAGTCTGTGCTAGAAACTCATACCTACCAGTCCACAGTTGCATTCTGGGTAAACTAGTGTGTGTGTGTGTGTGTGTGTGTGTGTGTGTGTGTGTGTGTGTGTGAGCAGAGTAGTGCAGTGAGGTCATGATTTTAAGAGAAGTTGCAGCTGAAGGCGTTCAGCTCAGCTTCTCCGAGAAGTTACTGGGTTAAAGTTCATTCCCAGTTTGACTAACAGGTTTGCTCTTTCGGAAACTGGGAATACATTAAAGTGGCATAAATATGATCATTCATGCAAGTTCATTCATAAAAAGGCTGGTCCTTATTACCATGAAAACACACTCCTCTACATTTCGACCCCACGTGCACCGCCCTGCTGTCCCAAAACATTAAGCATTAAGCATCAAATGTGGATTTGTTTTACAGGGATTACTCGTACATTGCCTCAACAGTACATATGACAGAAAATAAGGAAGGAATATAGCTCCACTTCATAAAATCTTAGAAAAAACTCTAAAGTAGTATTTGCAGCACACAACACAACTGCATATTTGTTGGTTAACCACTGAAATAATGCAAAGACTGCACAACCAGTACAGCTTCCACACAGTGAGCTCCATCTGTCATTGTGAGTCCTTATCTCGGCTGTCAGCAGTGCTGTCAGGGACTTTTCTTTGCAAGCTCTCGCTCTCCGGGTGTGTGCATGTGTGTTTTTAAGATGTCTGTCTGATAGCTCAAAGGCTGCCTGTTTGGCTCAATGTACCGTTACAGCCTGTCTTTCCTGTTTTTGCCACTGTGACTGACCTCTACAGTTTCACCTGCACCTCCCACCTGCACAGAAGAACACCTAAAATGAGTGTTAGACTGTACTGTAATATTAGCACACTTTATTAGCATGCTGCATCACAAAGAGGCTATCTGATAATATGTATAAATCATTTCTGCAGCTTTTTGCTGTATTTTACGACCTTCTCCCCATCCAGGAATTTCCTAACGGCCTCTTTAAACACTCAGAGCTGGACTGATGTCTCTGCCTCTGTCACATGAAAGAGCTGCAGTAAAACAGTAAACAAAGCCAGCTGATAACGAGCTTCAGGATGACAACAATCCACACTTAGTCCAGCTCTTTACCAGCGGTATCACAGGAACTCTAAACAGAGCTCAGGTTCCCTCTCAGCACCCAGTTTGTCCCCGACACCCCAAACACCCCCACCACAGAGGCAGAACAAAACCCTCCTGTCAGGAGCGCTGACACGTCCTGACACGATGAAGATTAAATAACGATTCAATCACCCCGAAGCCCTAAAGGTGAACGCCCCCTCTACCTGAGGTGCCGCATGACAGCAGTTTTTAAAGAAGACTGAGCCACAGTAACAAACGGGGCTTCCTCCCTTTCTGCCAATAATGCTCCAGGATGCCTCCACCTGCATGCAGTTAGAGGAGAAAAAACTATTCAAAGGCATCTCTGAAACTATATTTTTTTAAACGACGGCACTGATTTATTCTCACATTACTGATTACTGCACTTGAATCATTTATGAGTACTCGAAAGGAATTCAAAGAGTGCATCCTCGGCCAAAGCGATCCAGATCAGCACCAAAATTTAGTGATGCTTTTCCTTGCTGACGCTCCCCCCCACCCCCCTCAGGTTTCATGTCATTCTGCTGCTAAATGTGTTTATGAGCTTCCTGCAGCCACACTTCAAACCGTTCCTCAATTCACTTCCTCGGAATCCCAGGAAAAATAATTCTCTTTCCACAGTTTGAAAGGTGTGTTTTAAAGCTGCCTGTGATCAGAGCTGCTGCAGCTCTCGGTTTGGCCGCTCAGGTGAGGAATGTGAGCATCTCTGCGTGCTGAGGCCACGTCTCTGACTCATCTGACTGTTCTTTGTTTCAGGATTCCTGCTTCCTGCAGTGTTGAAACTGTGACAGGATGTGGTGCGGGATTGCATCACTCCCCGTGTGCTTTTTAGGTTTCCTGCAGATGCTGCCCATCATTCATGTTGCATCATGTGACTTCAGCTACAGCATGGTTTAATATCTTCATGTCTGCAAATCTGATTATTCTGCAAGGCCGCTTAATAAGAGGGAGATTTGGGCTGTTCCCCTGATGTCATTCCTGTTAAAATGTTACTGGTGCTGCAGAATTTAAATAGTTACATTTTATCTTTTCATACACCATCTGGATTCTGCTCAGAAATGCTTTCTTCATAACAGACGGTGGTGGTGCAAAGGTGACAGTTACTTTTGAAATGGTGCTGATGGGTGTGGCCGCACTCTAATATCCGTGTACGATACATGAGCGGAACATGTTTCAAGACGTCTAGGCGTGGGAGGAATGAAGAGAATTTCTCAGAGGGTCATTAAGAGGCAGACATGACCAAGAAAATCACAGACTGGGGGAGTAATACTTTACATTCAAAAGTCCTGCTGAACAACAAAAACACAAGCTAGCATTTTTGCTACAAAAACAGAAGCAGTCCTCACAGGGTGCATCGATCCCGGGACATTTCATAGCGCATCATTAGTATAGAGTACTTAGTAAAGTACCATTAACCTTCTAATAGGGAGGGAAACAAATAACAGATATTAAGAAAGCCAGATAAGAAACACAAATCTATGCGGAAAAGTCTTTTCCGAAGGGCAGAAAGCTCAGCTCTCTCCAGGCCAAACCAGTTTCTAGAACCTCTCAGTGGTATGGAGTAAGACGTGTGCATAATTCTAACGTTCGTATTCGTATTTGAGAAACTGTGAGGATTAGGACTGTTTTTATGTGAGTATGAATCTAAAAGCTGTGAGTGCAAAGTCTTGTGAATACAACTCTGATTTCTTCGACTACGAATTCTTCCCTTCTGTGTGGACACGAATTCAAGTTTGTGGGTACGAGTAGGAAAAGTGTTGAAATGACGTCACAGGGCGGAGTAATCGATCCGCCATTATACCAAACACAGCACACATCTTTTTGACAGTTATGTTACTGTCGCATCACAGGTAAGCTCAATAACGTGTGTATCCAGTACATTTCGCCTTCCCCTCCAATTAAGCGAAATGTCAAAAAAGTAACTTAGAGGGCCAAATTGTATGTTATTTTTGACATCAATTCGCGGACCAGAATGTTGGTGCAGCGTGTCAGAGGCCAGCGCAGGGCTCACATAAGCACAGGCCAAACTTTACTCTCAGTCTCATTGCCACAATGAGACTAGTTTAGCAGTTGGTTCATCTTCACACAGCCAAACTTGCTCTGCAGTTGGCTCCTCCCTTCTCACCCCACTGGCCGACTGAGATGCTCACCCGCACCCCCAGTTTAAGATGTCAGGAAACAAGAGTACTTACGGTATTTTTTGTCGGCAGTAGAAGAATAAGCCGATGGCAATGCCGACTGCAGCGAGGACGCCGATGACGATTCCAGCGATGGCACCATCAGAGAGACCGTCCAGCGCCCCCTCCTCTGTGAAAACAATCACTGATTGATCAGTTTATTCTGGGAAGCGGATACACACTGTTTTTGCCTCAGCCCTGAGCAGAAACAGCACAGAAGAATGTGTGACTCAGTCTGAGTGTGGGTGGCTGAGGTGTGACTAACTTCCGTGGAAGTGATCTGCAACGCTGATAAATGTACAGGACTGGTGACAGCCTGACACATCATGTAAAGATTCAACAGAAACCACGTTCCAACATAACAGTCGATGGGCTCAAACCAAAAATGAGACTAAAACAGAAACGACAACAAAAATGTTGTTTAGTTGGTTAAAGTCTCATTTCTGTTTGGAGAGAGAAAACAGTGCGGAAAATTAGTTCAGGATGGTGTCACCATTATCCATCCATCCACCATGAAAATAATTTTTTTTTATTATCTAACAAAGTCTGCTAATAAAATTCTGTATCAAACCATCAGAGGACCCCATAACTACTTATTAGATCATAATTTTATCATAATATTAGATCATATTTGCTAGCTTAGAAACAGCTGACTGATGACTGTCTATTCTATTCTACTCTATTCTATTGTCTATTTTAGGACATTAAGTCCAACTGGTAAACCCTGAATTATGTCTGCAGGCTCTACTTTTGATGCCTTCATTTTTCTGTCAGGTAATGCTAACTCTGGCAACGTTAGCATTACATGTGGTTTTCCCGGTTTGTTGTTCCATTATTTTAAATATTGCACCAGCGGAGAGCTGGTACATTTTTAATCAGGGATGCTGAAAAATAACTTTAGAGGTTTGTAATAACTTTAAGAACAGGACTAGCAATGAACTTTGGGTTAATGTCATATGCAAATGAAATGAACTGGTTGGGTTTGTTTTAAGCTCTGAGATGATGCCAGACAAACAAATAGAGATGTTATGTGTTGGCAGAACACTCTGGCTTAGCTCTTCTGTTGGCTGATTGAGAAAATTTTTTTTTTAAGTATTTGCAGATGTAAACTCGGTGGAGAGCACTGAATCAGTTCCTGCAGGTTTGGAAGTGCAGAGCTGATCCAGGAACAGTCTGTAAATTCATCTAATGATGTAATCTGGGTTTCAGGCTTGGAGCTTACCTTTGACAGACAGTTGGTGGCTGGTTGTGGTGGTCTTGCCGGTGATGGTGTTGTACGCCTCGCATGTGTATGTTCCACTGTCTTTGTATGATGCACTTTCGATGGTGTAGACCGCTGCATAGACATTAGTGACAGTGCCGTTTAACCTCCACGTGTAGCTGGCAGCAGGAACCGATGGGGCAGAGCAGGTGAGCGTCACCTGTCTGTTTACCTCAGTGGCTTTAACACCTGTTACAGTTGGTTTTTCGGGACCATCTGGACACAAAATGAAAAGATAAGCGGGTTTACAATTTGGATTATCTCCTACACATTTAAGTGTTGACATAGCAACTGATGAAAACTTGGAAACATGTTGGAGACGTCCTGTCAGGGGCACATTATCTTTTTCTCAACAATATGTGTGGACGTCCATTTACAGAGATCATCATGTAATGTCTGGCTACAAATATCAACTATTAAATTAGCATGTTTATTGGCAGGTCTAGTGACTTTTTACTCATTGAGGACCGTCAATAACCTCCTAATTACTACTAACTGATAGTAAATTAGGAAGCTGTTACATGGATTTTGGATCTTTGCTCACAGTTTGTTTTATAAAAACCTGAGGTTGACCTGAGCTCCAATGAGGTGCACTGGAGTTCATTTATCTCCCAAATCCCACCACGAAGCAGCTTATTGTTGGTGTTCCTGTCTGCATTCCTGTTTTTACTAAAAATACGTGAGGTTAATCACCTTTTTTCACTGATTGGGGACAGAACCGGTGACTCTCAACAGACCTCCAGTTTTTTAATGTGTCCCGTTACTTAAAAACAGGATGTGCTACCTGCAGTAGTTGTGCGGTATAAGAGACTCAGAAAGTGTGAGAAGGGGGCAAAGTTAAAATAGGGAACCTGTGTGGGTTAATAAGCATCCAAATATTACTGAAATACTGCTGTGAATGGAGAAGACATTTCCAATTTCATCCAACACCACTAATACTTTAAGTGTAATTAAAGGTGGGACTACCACTGCATAATAACCATAACTGGGAGGTTATTAACAGAAATCTCTTAAGTTAATATTAATTAATATTTTTAAGTACTGATTAAACACACACTTGCTGGCATTTATTTGAGTTTAGAGGAACTTTTATGATGCAGAAATGATAAAAGGCATGATTAAAAACAAATCACACACACCCATAAATGAATCATAATGTGTCACCATAAAGCCTGGCAGCACCACATGCTCAAATATCTTAGCAAAGCAAACACTTACAGTTGACCACCATCGTGTAGACGCCATCTTTGCTGTTGATGGCGTTCCTGACGCGACATGTGAAATTTCCGTTGTCCTCTTTCTGCAGTAAGGTGATAGTCACTGACCTCCTGTCAGTGCCAAAAATCACATGGGGGTCCTGAGACAGAGGTTTGCCATCTTTGAGCCACTCCGTGGTCTCCACGGCGTCCCCCGTCACCAGGCAGCTGAGGTTGGCTGAGCTGTTGTCGGCGATGAGGATAACATTCGGACCCTTGAGTTCAACACTTGCAATACCCTCTTGGAAAGTTAAAGGGGAGAGGCACAGATGTTAATTCCCTTTCTGTGAGTATTATACTTTATTGTGATCATTCTACTCTTATTCATTTTATTTTTTTGGCAGATATTACATCAAGTGACATGAAAGATGTATAAAATATAATTTAGTGCTGCAGAATGAAGGTGCACAGACTGAAGTGCTTTTTGTGCTAATGTGCAGCAGGGACAGGTCTGAGAAAATGACCCCACTTCCCACCCGATTTACAATCTGTAAAAACATTTCTGACGTGTCTTTGAAGCTATTTTTAAGTCTTACTGAATATGAAATCATGTTAATTTTGTAACTTCTGGTCTGCTTTGGCTCATGATGTAGGGCGTGGCTACCTTTGACTATATATATATCATATATATATGTATATATATATATATATATATATATATATATATATATATATATGATATATATGTGCGTGTGTGTGTGTGTGTGTGTGTATATATACGGCCCAAAGTCAGGACCTCTCAAACAATGAACGAAACTTCAAAAAGCTGGATCCAACATATCCCACGATGCAGTTGCACATGATTTCTGAATAGAGCCACATCTCTTGCTGAACACACACATTTTCATGCTCCACACCTCCAGTTTGTAACCAGACTTTACATAACCCAAGCTTCCATAATCTGATGCGCTTATTTTGAAATTACAATTGTTTCTAATATCAGAGAAGCTGTACGGTAATAACTGCACATATGTATTGTACTCTCTGCTTTGTGTGGTCTCCTGCAGGAAGAAGTCCTGCAGAACAGGGAGGGCCTGTCCCACCATTTAGAGTCATTACTAATGCAAAGCAGATTAAATTACTCAGTTCAATTTTAATTGCATAGCATCAAATCACAACAGCATTTGCTTCAAGGTGCTGTATATTGTACGGTAAAGGCCCTACAGTAGCAGAAAGAAAATCCAACAAGCACTTGGTGACAGTGAGAAAGAAAAACTCCCTTTTAACAGGAAGAAGTCCTGCAGAAGAACCAGGCTCAGGGAGGGGCAGTCATCTGCTGTGACTGTTTGAGGCGAGGGGAGGGTGAGAGACAATAATGAAGAAGTGATATTGAAAAGAAAAAAGAACCCCCCCAGCAGCCTAGGCCTAGCAGTGTAACTAAGGGAGTGTTCAGGGTCACCTGATCCAGCCCACACTATAAGCTTTATCATAAAGGAAAGCTTTAAGCCTAATCTTAAAAATAGAGAGGGTGTCTGTCTCCGAATCCAAACTGGGAGCTGGTCAAACCTTTTGCACTCTCCCTCTTAGCATCCACACTCTCTTCATCCGTTGATCCACAGTTTGTTACTTTAGTTTGACTAAACTCTTTTTTAAATAAAAGTATTCTGTGGGCTTCCTGCTTCTCAGTAATCTTGTGTTAATCTGTGATAATCCGGGAGCTTCTGTTTCCGTTCCTCACACAAACTCGCTCTCCTCCCTCCCTCACCAACAAAAAGAAAAGAAAAACAGAAACTCCTCAGGGCATTACACGAGGCTGGCCTCCAACCCAGCAGGTTTCTCACAGGTCGGCCTCCCCCACCCTTACCCCCACAGTATGCAGCCAATTTGAAAACAACATCCTTCAAAAACACGTACAAAAGGATTCCTGGACTGTAAATGACAGCGTGCATTCTGTCACACCTCACAGGTAAAAACCGATGTATCTACTGAGGGTCACTGCTGCATGAATAAGTGTCACAGGTAGTTATTATGACTAATGTGAGTCCATTTAACAGTCTCATACCTCAGAGACATGTCACCTGGAAAATAACTACTTTGCTTTGGTTTGTCTGCTCTGTGAAGTGACAGCAAACCTCTGCTTCTAAGTCTCGATAGATTAGTTCCGGTACCTGTTTTTCAAACTGAAATATCTCTAAGAAATCATATCAGCCCTCCTGCATTTAAAGTTTTTCTTTCCCAAATTAAGAATTTCAAGCAAAGTCTTTCGGTTTCTAAAATTTGGTACGTAGGGTTTCATTTATGTCAAACTATAGCAATAGTGAAAAAACACAATAGTGTGAGTGATTAAAAGAATGCAGTACAGCCTGAGGAAAGAGTCTTTGTTGTTGAGCTTCCTGAAAGTGTTAAACAGAAAGATCCAAGAATGGCAGGAGACACAAATCCCTTTAGGGTTGCATCAGCAAGGTACCAGGTGTAAAAATCAAAATGCTGAGCACCCACAGAAATGTAATGTATGAATATCAGGACGATGTACTCATAATGCTGCAGACTTCTCACCCTGATCAAACCCATGTTTGAGAGTTTCATTGTTGGCTTCACTGCAGAAGAATTTAATCACGCGTGTGGTCTGAAGCTTAGCATATAAACATTCATAAAATTCTGCACTGAGCAATATAATCATAAACAAACATGATTTTCTCCTGTAAGTGCACAAACTGCTGCGTTCACTTTGTTGTAACAGTACAGTTGGAGTTCATGCCTGTAAGAAAGCAGCTCGTAGCATTTCACAGAAAGCTGAGTTACTTACTCATAACGCCGAAGTAAACCACTGCTGAAGTGGCATTGCGTTGGGTCTTGGCATTTTCGGCCCTGCAGGTGAACCCAGTCGTCGCTGTGACCTTGTATGCTTCGATTGTGGCCAGAGTGAGGTTAGGACCGGCGGTCTCCATCACTGACCCGTTATAGAACCACCTGAAGGAGGCGGCCGGCAGGGAGATGGCCGAGCAGGTCAGGCTGAAGCTGGAACCAGATTCGACAAACTTGGGTGGGTTTGCAGGGGTGATGGCGACGTTATCGGGTCCATCTGTGGAGCATATGGAGAGTGGGAATCCAGCATCACTGAAGGGCCCACGATGTGACTGCAAACGTTTGAGGGTTCACAGCTTTACCGTAGTTACTTTGTTATTGATCATTACTGTTCAGAGATTCTTAAGGTGGGCTTACTTTCTCTGCCAGTAAAACGCTCATTTACGCAACTTTGTAGATCATCAGTAATCATATTATCAATACAAGCCTGGCAATTTAATGACATACTAACAAATGAAAAAAAATCTTTCAGTCTGAGAGACAAACTATTGTTTTATAACAGAACAAACTGTAGTTCTATAGCTTCATTATTTTCCTTTTAAATACTAAAAACACCATAATGGAGACAGCTGAAGGACTCCAGGGGCTTTTGAATATCTAAAAATCATCTTCTCATCAACATATTTGGATGTTTTTACTCAAAGCATTACAAAAGCTTTAACTAGGAGCACTCTGTTTAGTTTTACACACAAGCTGCCTTCATACCCTTATAAAGAAACAGATTTCACCCTCATGCTAGGAGCTAGGAGTGGCTTCCAGACCAGATGAAACGCTCCTGAGGTGCAGCAGTGAGCTCTGATTAATTAATAACAGGGTTCAACTGTGGTCGGTGTGGTTTCTCACTGCCTTTCAGGTTATTCATGGAGAAGGAGTGGAAGCACTGGCCACTGTGTACACAGTGTAGTTTGTGTACAGACTGAGAGGGAGGGCCTTACACACACACACACACACACACACATAAAATACAGGAGTCTCACAGCTGAAACGCTGCTAAGATGCTCATTTATGCCTGAATGTATTCATAGAAATGGTCACGTCTCACCAGCAGTGTTACTCTATTTAGGACAAGTGTCCTGCTGGGGTGTGAAGGCCTGACCGTGCCTGACTCAGGTTTGACCTTCTTTTGTTGTCCTACAGGTGTGGAGCTCATTCAGCCAGGTGCAATGTTCCCAACAATGCAACAATGTCCAACTGCCACAACTGACAGGAAATACCAGTAACAAGAATGCCAAATACGTGGATTTGATGTTCTTCAAAAACATGTCACCAATAAATCACTTATTGATAATTAGAGTATGCAGCAGAGAGCACTGAAAGGTTATTCATCAAGCAATATATCCTGTTCACAACTGGTCATGGTTCTTCAGGAAAAACAGTTTGTACAGAGGGTGGTGCTACAGGGATGATCACACATTCATTCAACACCTTCGCCTTCTGGAAAATGAACCTGCTCAGTATTTTATGTGACACTCTGTCTGCCAAGCTGGAATTTCTCTACAAATCTGTATTTCAGCCCAAGGTTGATGCAAGACAAGAGGTCACCAAGACCAGTAAAACAAACCCACTGCCAGCACGTTACGACACGTCGGTGAGCGAGAACATGCCGTCGTTCCAAGAAAACAGCAATTTTCGTGACTTGGCAGGTGTGCATTACACTTCAGGCTCTATCCTCCGGGAGCAGCCACACTCTTCCAGCTTTTTAAGAGCCGAGCACAAAAATGTGCCAGATAATAAACTGATTACTAAGCCACATGTTGGACAATTGCTTTAAAAATGCTCCACAATTCAGCAGCACAGTGGTTCAGCGTTCAGCGCGGTCACCTCACAGCAAGGAGGTTCTGTGTTTAAGCCCACCTGTTTGGACTAGACTTGGACTTTAAACTAGAGCAAATCCAAAGATGTGCATGCTGGGTTAACGGGTGGTTCCAACTGAGCAACGTGTCCAGGCTCTAACCTCCCAGACCTCTCTGAGAGCATCAGAAACTCAAACTAGCAGGTGAAGCCGAGCACTCAGCACCCGTGTGTCTCTGAAACCAGCCTGACTCAAATCTAAATGAGTGAGTTAAATCAAAATTCACTCCCATGCAGCTATAAAAGGAGAAAATTAGCCACCAGAGACCCAAACCTTTTGGTCCCAGGCTGTAAACATGTTCACGTCTGCTTTAGAGGAACTGCAGCTTTTTGGAACTTCAGATCTGGTTAATTTGTACATTGGTGGTGGGCTCCATTCAAACAGTTTCATTCAGCTTATCAGAAAAGCAGCAGTGTGGTTGCAGTACTTACAGTAGACAGTGAGGTTGAAGGGGGCGCTGGCCTTGTTTGTTAGCGCATTAGAGGCTTTGCAGTAGATGGGCCCTGTCAGGTCTGACCGGAGGACATTACCGATGGTCAGTGTGCTGGACGAGTCCCCCTGTGATACAAACCGAAGCAGAAAATACAAATGAAGAGAACGACTCGGGAGGAACTGGACTAGCTTCAGTTCAAACCTCTCACTTTCACAAAGATTTTTTACATCAAACAAAGGAAAAAAGTCACACATGAACTAACTCTTGTCAGCATGATTCTTTTGCCATCGTCCACGATGTCCGTGGTGCCGTTGGTCCATTTGAAGATGAGTGCGGAGCCTTTAGCGGTGCAGGTAAGAGCCACGATGCTGGTGTATTCAATCGCTTCAGGCAGGTTAGACTTGATGACCACTTCGGACACTGGCTCTGCAGGGAGAAACATGAGGAAACGTAAGCAGAACACAGATGCTGAATGTTGCATTTTATTTGAAACCAACCATGCAGTTATTTTAAGTGCAGAGCCATCTGCCATATGATAAAACATGGTCATCCAAACAGTCTGTACTTCATAAAAATTTACAGTATGAAAAAAATTAGAAGCAGACCCCACCCCCCCCAAAAAAAAAAACTTTTTGGTGCTTTTTAAGAATTTAGTTTATTTTCACATTTTGCAGTAACACACCTTGCCACCCTTTTGTCTCCATGTGGTAGGAATGAAGTAACCTTCGGTCTGAGCGAGGACCTGTTTGACCTTCTGTTTTATGGATGCTTGAAGGTTCAGAAGCAGATTAAAAACTACGGTGTTGTTGGTTTAAGGCCAAATGCTTGCATCACTGCAGTCACTGAGAAAGTTAGTGTACCCATGACGCCTGTGCAAAGCTAAATCGAAAAGGGTTCGAGCAGGTTATGCATGTGAGTGATTTCTCATAGCAGACAGTCTGATCAGAGCATGCAGAGCTGTTGGTATGAAGTGGAGGGATCGGCTTTCTTTAGCGCTTTAGAAATAATAAAAATTTCAGGCCCATTTCTGACTCTTTAATTGGCTGAAAAGGACACAGGTTGGGTTTGTCTGTGCCCAGCCCTGCCCAGGCCCTCCACCAGTTTTAGACTATGTTAGGGTGTGCTCAGATTAAAATTGATCAGCATCTTTGTTTTTGAAATCCTACTACAAATGAGCAGCCAATGATTAAACGCAGGGGCGGAGGGTTAACAACGCACTCGCCTGAGGCCAGTCTGTCTTTATACAAATCAAGATCTAAATGCAGCGAAGAAGCTGAAAGAGAAACTGACGCAACCCTACCAGCCAGACTCGTTCCCAGTAATCCCGGAGCTCCAACTCTGAACATGCGGCCGGCTCATTGGTGATTAGGTAACAATAGGTGTGTGGGAACCGGCTGGCCTTGAAGAATTCATCCAGTGACTTCACACCATTGTTACTTTGAGATCATTTTTCTAAGATACAGTTTGCCTGACAACAGATAAGCAAACTGCTCCGTGGGGACATTAAGGATCTGATGCAAAAAGAAGAAACAAACTTGCGTGCAGTCGCTGCTCTGAATATTTGCCAAGTGTGTGCCTTTACAGGTACTGAGTGTAACCATGTGAATCAGTCAAAAAACAGACTGCATGCTTCAGTGCTCATCGCACTTGGACAAATAAAGACAAAAAGTGACATCTTGAAGTTGACACGAGCCAGATTGCAGGAAGTGATATTACCAATAAGAGCACTGCTGAGTAGGAGGCACTGGGAGGGGGAGGGGAAGGGTGGGGTGCTGTTATAGTAAAGTCAGTGAACAAGTGAGTGAAGTTTGATGGGTGCAGCGTGAACAGGATGCATCTATGGTGTGAATTTGAACATCCTAGGTCACATCGTTCTGGAGTTAAGGCTATCGTTACAGTGTCTGTGGAACACAAGCTGCTGAGGCTGTGTAAACAGACTAGTTCTTATATAGTGATTTTCTACTCTAACTGAACACTCAAAGCGCTTATACAAGACGTTTGCATTGACCCATTCACACCCATTCATACAAGCACTTCCATATGGAACTAAGCTAAGTGCTTTTACTATCTAACATTCAGACACATTCATACTCCACCACCACAGATCTTAGAAACTGTTACATGTAACAGATTTTGTTTGTTGACAAAACGAGATATTTGAGGCAGAGCAACATGAGCAACGTTTCTATGGTGACTTTCGCTCTCTCTCTCTCTCTTTTAGCTGCTTTTGATCTGCACCAGCTCGGGCGGTGGAGGGACGGGGTTTAAACCTCTGAATGCTCCACTGTGGCTGTGGAAGCAGGTGGACTTCAGTAGCAAACTGAGACTGAAAGAGTGCCACAAAAACTAAACCAGCAGCTAAAAGCATGCTGAGAAGCTCAGTCCGTGCACACACTCATTCCGGCCTGGCTGGGTATCACTGAGAGCAGTAATGCTTCCTGAGTGTGTACCTGGACTTTAGAGCAGCATTGTGCTGCTGACTGTGAGGGCTGCAAAATACATGAGCAGTGAGATCACAGCATTACAAGCAGCACCTGTGGCCGAGCCTAAAGGCAGTCACACACTCACACGCACACACACGCGCACACGCATTCCAGCAGGAAAATGCGGTATCACGAACCACGCCCTGCAGCAGCACTGCTGAACGTTTATTCCTTTGACTAGTTGTACAAATGAAATTGTGGCGGAACCTCTGAGCCCGGCGGGCGGCTCCTGCTGCATAATGATATTGAAGCAGGACATAACTGTTCAGTATCTGATCCATCTGTGGACCAAACAAATATAAAGACTTTTCCTCTGACAAGAAACATAGTCCTCAAAGGTTTGGATAAACTGTTCGGTTGCTGAGCAACGCACAGACCTGCTCATCTGAGATTTTAAGGAAGCGCAGGGAAAGCCAGGCGTGGCCTGTAGCTACATTCCAACCAAACTCCATTCAAAAATATGAATAACTTATAAATGCCCAAACAGAAATGAAAAGACAGTTTGTATTTCTGTGGTCGTCTCGGCATCGGCACAGGCTCAGATGAAGCTTCGATTCATTGTAACAATTTAAGAAATGAGCCAATCCAACTTGAAAGGAGACATAGGCAGGAAAGTCTGGGACTAAAGCTGCACCTTTGCAGGTATTACAGATACTCACCAACAACTCGAAGCTTAATCTCTCCGGTTAAAGTGGCGCCTTCCATTAGTATTACAGTGATGCTGTAAGAGCCGCTGTCCGCAGCCGTCAGGGACCCCATGGTCAGGAACCCGCTGGTGGAGTTCACAGAAACTCTTCCCAAGTAAGGTGTGTTCACTCTCACCGATCCAGAATTAACTGTCGCAATATTAGTCTCTTTGACTCCGTTGTTGACATTCCAAATCAAGACGCTGTACGGCTGGTTATTTAACAGAGTTTTCAGGGTCACATTTCCCCCTAAAAGTGCGTCGATGGGACCTTCAGGCAGGACCTCCTGCGCTCCACAGCATCCTGCAGGGACACGGTCACAGAAAATCACGTTAGAGCAGCTATGAACAGGCAAGCGACTCAGAAATATTAAAGAGAGCCTTCTGAATATGAAATGATGCATTTAATTACTAGAAAAACAGGCTGCAGTGCAGAAACCAAACTCACGACAAACAATCACAACTCCATAAAGCAGAGCGCATGAATCCACTCCGAGAGCTTTCGGGACTTCTTACCGAGAAACGGGAGCAGAAACAGAAGCGACTTCAGCGCGAACGGACCCATCCCGGACGGTTCGAGGCTTCCCAGCGGAAAGAGAGACGGTGAAAGGCGGCAGTACCTGCTGCTGTTAGAGGGGCACACCCAGCAAAGGTGCGCACACGCGCTCCTTCTATATATCCACGCCTCCCTCTGTCACGCACACACGTCAGTGTACTGATGGTGTGTTAGAAGAATGAATCATTTATCTTCCCGTTTCTTGAAGGAGTTTCAATTTGAAACCCTCCCCGGCACCCACACACAAACACACGAGGGCTGCGCAGCGAGGTCCACTTGTAAACTTCCTCCTCCTCCTCCTCCTCCTCCTCAGGGGCAGCCCGGCCGGCTGCAGGCAGCAGGCAGCTGTCTCTGCTGCTAATTCACCGTCAGCTTACGTCTCTGTGCTTTTTGTCTGCTTGTGGGCATCGTGTTCACTGTGTCCCTTTATGACCATTTTTCTCATGTCGTTGTGGGTTATTGCGTTTGTTTGTGGTCACTTAGGCCTTTTTGTGACCTCTAATGACCACATCATTAACAAATCTCTTATGACTGATGGCTTACCCATTACTGTCATTTGAAAGCCCAGTTAGAGTGTCATGACCTTTGGATGATTTCATTAGTGATGCAGAGCAAGCATGCCAAGCACTTTGAATCCGTCTATTTCTAAACAATGATTCACAATTGTGACGTAATACATGCAGAACTGAAAAGCGTTCAAAAAAAGCGGATGCTGCTCCCACCCAGTGGACATTTGGAGAACTATTAGTGCTTTTTAAAAAGAGAAAGGCTCCCCAACCATTAAAAATGGGGCCTGAATATATCACTAAAAAATCCTGTTGATTAAATGACTGTCATACAGAATCATAACATCAGGGTCCCAGCCAGGGGTTGATCACCCAGGCTGAGAATTTCAACTATTACCCATTAATGGCAATTACCAAGCAGTAGTCCAATACCAGGGGGGGAATTCCTGCCTTAAACTGACTCTGAGAAACTGGAGCATGCTTTCATGTTGAGCATAGCTAGATTATTGTATTTGCAGTACTCTCCAAATCATCAGCAGGATAATGCAGCAGCCAGAGTCCTCACTGGTATGCTGAAATATGACCATATTACCCCAGTACTGAAGACACTTCATTGCAACATAGAATAGCCTTTAATGTCATTTTATTAGTTCATAAAGTTCTTGGGGAAGTGGCACATATAGAAACTTTGCAGCATCCTGTGTGCTGTTTGTGTGCAGTAGTCTGGAGAATGGAGCCTGGGTGGCAGATAACTGAAAATGGTTAGCAGATATGCTCGCCACCAGCCACTTCATTAGGTACACCTGTTCAGCTGTTCATTAACATAAATATCTAATCAGCCAATCACATGGCAGCAACTGAGAACAGCAGGCATCTCCTGGGTTTACAGAGAATGGTCCAAAAATGGCTGGCTGAGTATTGTTGCTGCTCATGTCCATCCCTATATGACCATAGTGTACCCATCTGATGGCTGCTTCCCGCAGGATAATGCACAATGTCACAAAGCTTAGATCATAAACTGGTTTCTTGAACATGACAATGAGTTCACTGTACTCGTGGTCTCCACAGTCATCAGATCTCAGTCCAACAGAGCACTTTTGGGATGTGGTGGAACAGAAGATTCACATCATGGATGCAGCTGACAAATCTGCAGCAACTGTGTGATGCTGTCATGACAACATGGACCAAAATCCTCAAGATCCTGAGCCCAAATCCTTCAGCAGGGTCAAATGTTGCCTGTTTTCTATCAGTTATCTGGGTCCAAGTTGCAGGAAGCCAGCCACCTCCTCCAGGGGCCTTGTAGAGGCACACCAAGATGTTCCCAAACCCTCTGAGGAACATAATCTCCCAACCGTGTCGTTGGCCTGCATGTTCGAAACACTTCACCTAGGAGGTCGTCCACGAGGCGTCCTAGTGTTAACCACCTCAGCTGGTTCATTGGGATGTGGAGGAGCAACATCTGTGCTCTGAGCTCCTCATCCTGTCTGTAAGGGGGAGCCCAGAAATCCTTCAGCAGAAACTTTTCACTACAGCAGACCAGTGCAGCACCTTCATCACTGCAGATGCTGCAGATGTCCGTCTGACGGAAAGAAAGCAGTGCAGAGGAGCCCTAAACTTGTATTCATTCTAACGGCCAGCAGGGGGCAGCGCCTGTCATTTCAAAAAAGGCATCTGGTTGTATAAAAGTCTGTTTATCTCTGACCTCAGTCGACCCTTTCCCGATCAATCTTTAGTTTCAAGTTTTATTAAATATTTAACATGGCATTGCCTGCATCTGTGTGCTCACAGTCAGTGAATCCTGGAAGTGTTCCTGAGCCCGTGCAGTGATTTCCATGATAGAATCGAGCCTGTTTTTATGCAGCGCTGCCTGAGGACACCTGGGTTTTCAGCCTCATCCCTGTGCAGAGGTTTCTCCTGATTTTCTGAATCTTTTGATGATAATATGTACAGTAGATGATGAGATATTCAAAGTTTTCATTTAACGTGAAGGAACATTATTCCACAGTTTGTAGATGCAGTTTTTTTCAGGTTGGTGAACCTCATCCCATCTTTGGCTCTGAGAAACTCCACCTCTCTAAGATGCTCTTTTCATACCCAATCATGTCACGGACCTGCTGCCAGTTAACCTGATTAGCTGCAAAATGTTCCTCCAGCTGTTTCTTTTAGTACATTAATGTTCCACTGTGTTTTGTTGCCCTGTCCCAACTTTTAGAGGCATGTTGCTGCCATCAAATTCAGAATGAGATCGTATTTTTCTTAAAATGATACATTTTCTTAGTTCAAACATTCGATGTTTTCCATGCTCTACAGACTTGCAAATCATTGCATTCTGTTTTTATTGACATTTTGCACAGCCTCCCAACGTTTTTTTTGGAATCGGGGTTGTATTATTATGAGAAAATGGAAAACACAAAGTTGAGAGCCGTCTATGCTGCTACAACCATCACACCTCTTAGTATGATGACAGAGTGGAAAATAACTGCTAGTGTGACTGTGCCACTTTTTTTTTTCAGTGAACAGAATGAAGAACTCGAAGCATTTATCTGACCACATCTCTATGCAGCACATACCACATGGTTACCAGCACCTTTTTTTTACAGTCAAGACAGACATCAAGACCCTTCTGCCGAGTTTGGTCTTATTTTTGTAACTGCTTTTTAATCCTCGAGCATCCGTTATGGGCGCCAAGGAGAGAAAGTCACTCATGTCACTAACTCACCCATCCTGTTCATCTTCATCTCTGTATTATAGTAGGGTCTTTACCAACAATACAAAGTGCCTTGAGGTGACTGTTTGTTGTGATTTGGCGCTATATAAATAAAAGTGAATTGAACTGAATTGTCTTCAATCTGCATATTTCACATATAAGGGGTAGTACTATTGGCAGAGGCATAAGTGGGTTCCCCACTTTCACCTATTGTGACTATTGAGGGAAATGGAAAAGAGGGCTTTGTTATCATACCCTGGAACTCCACCGAGCCACTGATTCAGTTTTGTGGATTACACCTGGGTCTGTGTCCCCCACATACACAGCAGCCAGGGAAGCAGGAGCACACCATACCAAAGAGGCCCAGAATAAATGTGGCTATCCCAGCTGGATATTTGTCAAAGCTGGGAAGGCCCCCAAAGAAAGCTCCAGGCGATCCAGGAGAGAAGACGGACCATTGCTGCCTTAAGAAAAAACCATAGTTGATCCCTTATACATCAGGAGTATCAGAACAGCTGAAATGCTTTTTCTTTAAAAAAAAAAAACAGCACAACTCTGTGGTTTTCACCAAAATATGTCCCGTCCCAAATATCAGGCCCCCCGGCACAGACAGAGTAATATAGGGTATGCAGTGAAGTGCCAAGAGGACTGCTGTGAATTATCCATCAAGCTGAACAACCTCTGACAGCACAGAAGAGCTGCCTCGTCAGGCCGGGACTCTGCAGTCTATTTACACCTGCAGGACAGTGGCCACTCTTTCAGTAATGAGGATGTGCACATCCAGGACAGGGAGTCCTCTCTGAAGCAAAGAGGGGCGCCTAAGGGTGCATCTTTCACCCTCTCATAATGCACCCATTCCCAATTCTCTGTGAATGGTGCTCATGGCCATTGATCAGTGGTAATGATAATTTCATATTAATGATCATAAAAGTGAGGTCACAGCTCGTTGTTAGTTAATGGTGCTAGTTTGTGTCATTCTGCAAATGTACTGTTTGTAAGGTTGGGGGAACCTGCAGTCTGCTCAGACTGAAGACGTCACTCAGGTGAGTGATGAAACGTTTCTCCCACTGAAGATCCAGATGAACAGAATCATAAAATCTTACCGATACAGCGGAGAAGAAAAAGGGAGCAACCAAAAAGTGAGGAGACATTATCATCGCGGACAGATGACATGTTCTCAGCAGAGACAGACGTTTGCAGCTGAACGCTGATCTCTATCACGCTCTCACTGCTTCCTGTCTTTACTATAATGATGGATAGTGTGCTCTGCAAACTCTCACACAGAACACTGATCTACTAGCAAAGCGGTCAGTTAAGTAAATCTGAACGTGCGTTAGCCATACAACGCACAAATGATCAGGCATGGACAGTATGTAGTAAATAAATGCGGTGTTGGGGTGGGGGGTGGATTTATTAGGGGTGGGGGCCCCAAATCAAGGCCCAATAAAAGCCTCTGTTAAGAACCGAGTGATCAACTCAGCATAATCTCAGATGCTGTTTCAATTCATAGAAGGAGCGGTTTAAAAAGGAGCCTTTTATGTTTGAGAGGAGGCGTGTGCCCAACAGCCACAGGAAGTGTTCCACTTTAAGCTGTTTGCAAAGCCTGAACTACAGGAAATTCAAAGAAAGCTGTTCAGCTCAGCATAGATGGAACTGCAGTAATTCTCAATGAGACTAACGCTGCAGCTTTGCAAGTGGCAGCACAGGTGTTACAGATATCAGTAGTCACCAACAACTCGAGGATTAATCTGTCCGGTTAGCAGTGGCGCCATCCGTTGGTACTACCCTGATGCTATAAAAGCCGCTGTCCATTGCGAAAAAGCCGTGGTCGAGTGTGTACCCCCCCCCGTCCTTTAGGACAAATGAATCAACTTTTGAGATGATCCATCTCTCACGATCATATTGTGATTTGTCACAGGAATGCCTTAAAACTTTAATCTGCAGAGTAACTTGTTACTCAGCTGTTAACAATTTCCCTCTGCAGTAGTTCAGTTTAATCAGTGACGAAATCATAGATGTCTATTTTGTATTAATGTTGTGACTGGCTGAGCTGAAGCTGAACTCTAAAGAAAGGAAACTTACTGAATCAAATCAAAATATAAATACTCATGTACCTTGTTAGTGTTATTAAATGTGCCTTGGTTTCAGTTAGTTCACAAAAACAAGACTTTTAAAGGTATTTGACTTCTTTATTTAAAGGTAAATACTTCAAAGGTTTTGCTAAATAGTCTTAAACTAACTGATTTTAACTGGTAAGTCCACGTTGTTCTCACATAATACTTGGCTGTAGTTTAGTTGTGTAGGATGTATAAGATGTTAGTCCCATTCTAAGAGGATCCAAAGCTCCTGAGTGTGTGCCACATACTTTCCTCACAGTTGTACACAGTGGTACCACGTACTCTTACTCTGTGTTTTGTGTCTGTAGAAAGTACATTAAGAAGCCTCCAAATGTCTTCATGATCTTCCTGAAACAGCAGAAGCCGAAGGTGAAGGCAGAAATGAAGATCAAAGACTGTAAATTCTGTGGATTTCAACAGATGACAAATATATTTCTGTAATATGACGCATGTTCAGCAGTTTGAGTGACTCTGAACATTCAAATTAAAACAAGAGAAGCCTGCTCACTCACACCTTCAGGTTAAGGTCAGGGTTATTACACATGATCACAACACTGTCAACTTTAGCACCATCACAAAACAAGTGTCCTCAAAACAGCACAACTGACACACAGGACTGACCTCGCTCTGACTTTCAATATTTCCATTAAATGTTGCTCACTGCGGCTTTAAGAATCAACATCTTGTCTTGAGGGTGTTTCTCAGGAGACTCACTGCATTTTTGTTTGTGTTGCAGAATCTAAAGCTGGACCCACTCAACCCCAGAGAGAGGAAAGCTTCTTTGGTGACACTGGAGAGGCTCTTCTCTCTGTGCTGGAAAACCTTGATCCCCTCCTTCCTGCCACAGAGCCTCAGGAGCCCTCATTTCATCACTCAGACCCCTGCACTGGTCCTCATGGGCACAAGATAAGCCTTGCTACTGTCGTGGATTCGCCTCCATCCACATCAGTGGCCAGTGAACTTCAACCCTTTGAACCCACGGCCATTGATGTGCTTTCAATGCTGAGGCCCACAGATCCCTCCTCTCTGCATGCCGACCTAAAGACTTAAGTCTGTTTGACTTATAATTCACTTTAACTTTTAATTTTTATTGACTTTATTGTAGCTTGTTTACCGTTTACTGGATTACTTTATTTGAATATTTGAATTTATTACTCCTAAATGTTTTTGAACATTTTTCTTGTAAAATTTATTTCAATTTATTACTTGTTAACTTTTTGAATATTTGAATTTATTACTTGTTATTTTTTTGATAATTTTCTTGTAACCTTAATTCAAATTTATTACTTGATAACTTTATTTGTATATTTGAATTTATTGTTAATTTTTTTAAAAACTTTTTCTTGTAACCTTTATTTGAATATTTTATAATTTAATGTTTTTGGATGTTTAAATTTATTACTTGTTAACCTTTTTGAATATCTGAATTTATCAATTGTTACTTTTATGAATATTTGAATTTATTACTTAATAATTTTTTGAACTTTTTTCTTGTAAAATTTATTTGAATATTTTACAGTTTAACTTTTTTGGATATTTGAATTTGTTACTTGTTAACTTTCATTGAACTGACTTTTTTTAGCACTACAATTTAACATGTAGTACTATTGAAGTGTATTATTCTTAATTTTGGTCCTCTTTACATGCATTAAAAATGTAAACTAAAAAAAGTGGCTTCTGTCAGTATGTACAGCAGGATGAGAGGGTATAGGAAGAATTAACTCATGTTTTTGTGTGTGTATGGCCTCATCGCTTAATTTTATTCACTATAAAAAAAAAAACTGTTGAATTTATGGTAAAATACTGGCAGCTGTGCTTGCCAGTACTTCGTTGTAAACTGGTCTACGGTTAATATCATAAACAGGTTCCCGGTAAAATACCAGTAACCACAGCTGCCAGTATTATTTGTTTCTGCACACTGATCGGTGCAGAAGTGATGAACCAAATAATTAAACTGAGATCGCACTGCAATAATTTACTGGTGACATATCGGTATTTAAATTTTTCATTACCATATTGCATGAATTTGTATAATTTATAGTTGAAATGTATCAGTAGAATTCAGCTGAGGGGTCACAGTGACTTGACTGAATGACTTGACCTCTGAAACCCATCCATAATGCTGATGCTGCGATCTGCGACCCGCACACTGCACAGCAGGAGGTTCCTGCTGTAAATAAATACATCTGTTTTTAAATCAAGAAAAACCACAGGCAAACTATTTCTTAGCAATTCTCATGACAAATATATTTTTTTCTTTTGATCCCCACTGCGGCTTCTGGTATAAATATCTCCCAAACAGTGTTTGTATTGGTCAGTGTGAAGAGGTGAAAATGACTGTTGAGACTGGCCAGAATGAGCCCATGAAAACTTCATTTTAACCTGTATTTTGAAGCAGGAAAAGATTTTATGTTTTTCTTTATCATTTATTTTTTAATGAATAAAAAATAAATGCAAAGGCTACACCAGCTTCTATCTTTGATTAACAGTGTGAAAACCTGATGACACGAACTCCTAGAAAGCTTCAAAGTCAACCAAAAACATCCAAACTTTATTTATTTGTTCCAGCGCTGGCAAGAATCAAAGCCCAAGACAGCTGTGTGGCTATCACCATTAACCCCTGTGTTAAACTGGGGGAATGGTATCTGATGGCTCTATGTCACCCATCAGATACTGTTCCCCATGTGTTAAACTGGTTGATATAAATGGTGCCATAACTTGGACCTGAATATTATTTTATAAAAACATGGCTGTTTTTGCCCATTAATGTCCCCTAATTTAACATTATGTTTATTCTCCCTTGCCTATTAGAAATGAATGATCACACCTTTTACCAGAACAGTAACATTTTTAAACATACTTTGAATTGGTCCAGATAATATATATTTGCAGTTTCCACATAAGAACATAGGCAGACAGATTGGCTGGACAAGAATTAAAACTCAACAAAATTACAGATACCTCATTACAAAACACCACAGGAATAATCGTCTTTAAGTTTGAAACTTAACAGATATTGTCAAACTTTCAAGAGCATAATGCACCCAAAATTAGAGTATCATTCTTAACTTGTTATTTTGCCCCTACACTGTAGGATACTTTTTCCTGCACTTTCATCAGGGTTACTATTATCATTCCTAAATCTCAAACTTATGATAATGGACATGTAATAATAGCGAAAGTCAGTTAATCATCAGTTTACGTCCTCTTCTAGTTGACTGATGCAAGGCTCACCTTGAGTGATCTGTAGTTTCTACAAGAGCTCCTTTGTGGCCCTTTGGGAGAAAGTCCCAGTCACAGCAACTAACTTGTCTGTTTACCGTTTTCTTCAAGCCATATCTGGAGATTATGTACCCTGACAACAGCATAGTCTATGTAACTACAATACACTTTCAGACCCTGTCCATCCATAATGCTTCAGCACAGGCCAACATTATTCTGTGCCAAATCAAAAAAATAATTGGGGCTCAACAAATCCAAAATTATTTTTGAATCATTAGCCTTCTGTCCATTAACTTAAAATATATGTAGCTGTCTTTCATGTTCACACTAACACAAAAGTTGATTTTTGGATTTTGGGGCTTATTTCTTTCCCTGCGTGGCATAAGTCCATCTCCCAAAGCATCAATCCCAGTGAATGTCCTCATAGGAGGTACAGTCACATATGCCTACTTCAGATGCCAAAGAAGCACTTGGGAACTCCTTAGCCTGCACAGTCTGGTCCAGGAGCTACACAAAGCACTTTCCTTGCACCTCTGAATTTTATTTAAACTGTTTCATTTTTATTTTATCACCATTCTAGCAGCAATACTGTTACCCATTAACTTTTCTTGTACTTGATGATTTCATCATAAGTATAAAATATTTCTCTTAAAGTGTCAACATTTTCTAGAACACTGTATTTAGAAATATGATTATACCCAAATGATGCTCTTCTTCTCTTTGGGATCGTCCACATCTTTCTGTCCACAGATGCAGCAGATATCTGTCAAGTCATCTGCAAGCGTGAATGTGGTTATAAACTAATTGTCCAGTTCGTGAACTTTAGTACATACCCTAAAAAAACACAGAGCTAAACGGAACTTTAACTGATGTAGGTGTTATCTTTTATGAGAGCTACTTTTGTTACCCACCCGATGCCTCCAGGACAGTAACTGCAATCTGCCAGCGTAGCATTTCCACATCCTTACGTCCAGCAGGAAAAACAGGCTGTTGTCCCATAAGTATTTTCTCTACAAACTGCAATACAAACACCAAACACATATATCCCAACATGTTTCTCAAGTGAATATAGGAGTACATTTTTTAATACCTTTATGGCAAACACACCGCAAGAGCTGGAGTCAGGTTGCAGGGGATGTGGAAGTGTGTTGCACTCCCACCTTGACACATTCATGCCATTTCCTCACAAGAGCTCTAAAAGACAGTGAGGTATTAGCAATTATCTAACTGAAACATGCCTGTCACACAAAGGCCTGACTGCTCTAAAGTTGATGCAGAAGGGTATGCTTGCTTTGACAAATAACCTTTAAAAATAAGCATATTTAACTAAAGTTCCTTGCGTTCCTTTCTAACTTACCAAAGAATTAGCATACGTCATAGATATTTACTTGTGTATATGATTTGACCAATTTGTTATGTGATTTGGCTTTTCATGGTTCATCTTGGAGGATTTGTGCCATATAAATAAAGACAATTTAAATTTATAGAATTATCCTGGCGTCACATTTATATTGATACAACTCAAAGAAGTACGAAGCATGAAAGGAGAAATAACTGATGATGCAAAGAAGGATACACATTTGTTTTCGAGGACAATTATGTGCCATTTATGATTTTGATGTTTGCAATTAAAAATCTTCCCATTTTATAGACTAAAGTGGCTGTACATCACAGCAATTACAATGCGATACTTAATACCACAGACAGCCTGCATCCACACCTGAAAAAGCATGCTTAGTCATAGAAAATATTGAAAAATGAACTCTTTTAGGTTTGTCAGATATAGAGCTGCTGATAGTCTCAAAAAATTATCCATAATTATTTCATTCTCAACTACCAAAAAACAATAAAGCTTTGTTATGAAAATAAACAAATCACAAAACTGACAGATACCTTGATATTTTTTGACATCTCTTCAACTCTTGAGTACTTTCCCCAAGTGAGTTCAGAAGAAGAGATTTTCTCTGTTTTGGATGTATAATTTGGAAAGACAACAACAGATATGATTTGGTTACTAACTGTCTGCCTTGTATTGCTGTAAAAGCACATGAATGTAAGATGCTTGAATTGAAAAATTCATTGAACACCTGTGATGGACTTTTTAAAACTTAGATTAAAGCAGAGGGATTGGAGATGAACTTTGTCTTTATTGACGATATGCAAACACTTACAACAACAAACCAGTGATGGTTGTCATTACCAATGCCATATAAAGTGTTGTAGTCTGTTGGATCCTACCCACTCATAAATGTCTTTTGTCATGCCTGGCCAGTAAAACCTTCTGGTGATAGCGTCACTGGTTTTAACTATGCCACAGTGGGCACCAAAAGCACTGGCATGAAATTCCTTAAATATTTGTTCTGCTTCCTCTTTTGAAGTCACCACCTTCCGCTTTGATTGACTGCTTCCCTTGCAGTAATACAATACTTCATCTGTCAAAACATCACAAGTTGAAAAAAAAATTAAAACCAAGCATACACAGTGCTTAACCAAGAAAAAAACCCAACAACAACAAACTAACAATTTCAATATGAATGTATGTGAAAGGGGATTCCCGATGTGGTTAGTGTTGTGCAGAGAACATAAACAGATTAATTATTCAATAACCATCTTCAAATATGCAATAGGACGTTTAAGGTAACTTACCGTGGTGACATAACTTGCTGTTGCAAGGTTGCAGAGGTGGGAAATAACGAAGTACAAATACTTCATTACTCTACTTAAGTACATTTTCAGGTATCTGTACTTAGTTGAGTATTTATTTTTCTGACTACTTTTTACTTCTACTCCCTACATTTTTACACAAGTATCTGTACTTCCTAGTATCTACTTTTTCAAACAGACTCGTTACTTTAGGTTTAACACATCAGAGAAAAGTTTGCATTTCTGTCAAACATCAAATGATCTGAGCCTAAATGGAGGAATAATAACACATAACAGACAATCATACTGGTGTATCCTCCATCACTGGGGCTTATACAAAGGGATTAAATACGCAAACCCATATAATTAATGTATTATTTATAGCACTATAATCGGGGGTTACAGTGTTCATGGTCAGAGTCACAGGTTACATCAGTGCAGCAGAGATGAGTTTGAATCAAAGCTGCTGATGCTGAGATTCATTCACTGAATCCAACATTTATACAGCCTGTATGCTGTCAGTGTAGGGGGTGGAGATCAGCTAAGATAGCTGTGAAATACTGGGTTACATCTTTGTGAGTTCACTGTTTAGGTGGAGGCACAGCCACCCTCTACTATGGAGGACACAGAGATTAGAGCTGTGTTTAAATTCCCTTTCACAGCTTGTGTCCTACATAACAGATTCAAGCTGAGTGCATTCATTAGAATTAAAATTTAGATTGGAATAACATTTATATTCTCATGTATTATTTTATATTATTACAATAATATATAATGAGGTTCAGTTAGCTTTACACTAAAATAGAAGGTAGAAACGTCCTCCAAAGAGCTACTTTTACGTTCTTACTTTGAGTACATCTCAGAGCCTGTACTTTTTAAATTTTACTTAAGTAAAGAAGTTGAACCAGTTTTATCAAAGTATTTTTTAACACAAGTACTTGTACTCTACTTAAGTATAGAATGTCAGTACTTTTGCCACCTCTGCAAGGTTGACACAAAATTAGAGTAAAGCCAGGGGCAGGATGATGTACCATCCTGTAATAGTGTCGTTATTCCGCAGAGAGGGCAGAAAAGGCGCTAACCTCTGAGTGAAACTGCCCAGCCACAGCTCAGTCTGAAGCTGCTGATTGGATACTGTCTGTGTGACTCATGCGTGTATCCCTCTCAGTCTCGTTTTATATGAGCACGTTACTCTGTAATAAGCTGAATATTTTTGGAGCACTCACAAGGTGCATGGAAAAAAATCTGTATGTTGAAGTCTAAATCCAAAGTTATTCAGTTTACAATTCAGACGCCGTTGATACACACAGAATAAAAAATATATATAATTTTTTGCAGTTCCTTTTCTTAAAAACACAAACAAACAAACAAACTGAAAACTATTATTTGAAATTGTTCCTGATTAAATTTCAATTAACCTGGGAAATGATTAATGGCCCAACAGTTCTAATATATATGATGTACCTTAAAATCAAAAATAATTTAGCAAACACAAACAAAACATTTGACATCTTACTTCTGTAGAAATTAAGGTATGAATTTTCTGAATGGTCAGACATTTAAAGGTACAGTTCTGCAAAATGTATAATTCAGACAGAAACGAATTTTATGGTATGCTTGTGACATTTTTACAGATGAGAAAAAAAGATTTTCACAGTGAAAATGTGTTATTTTAACATATTATGACAGTTAAAATTAAAGTTATATCTTGGCTCTTGATTGACGGTGATTTCATTTTTCTGCCATAGAGATACACCCTTTTCGATTTCACAGTCCATTACTGTTGCCACTTGGCAGTTTTCCGCTGTATTTTTACAAACTTTTTTGCAACGCAAGAAAAAAGATTTTCACATTGAAAATGTGTGATTTTCAACATATAATGACAATAAAAAAATTACAGTTATGTATTGTTTTTTGATTTACGGTAATCACATGTTTCTGCCACAGAGATACACCCTTTTTGATGTCACAGTCTATTACTGTTGCTATTTGGCAGTTTTCTACTGCATATATATATATATATATATATATATATATATATATGTCCTGAGGATGTGTGTGTGTGTGTGTTAATTACTGTTAACACTTGTTGCAACGCACTGACCAGCAGCAGCTGTCACAGTTTCGTCAAGCACTTGTGTTTGATGAGAATAAAGGCTTCTGATTGAGATATCAAAATGGCTGTTCTGTAATCAGCATATGCATGACTGCTGTTTGTATTAAATGACTGTTCACATGCTGGACCTTCAGCTCGCCTAAGGCACCAAAATGGCTAGAGCCGACTCTGACCATAGTGAACAGAGTGCTTCAACAAACACGAGTTTCTCTATGTTAATATTCATGTGGCTGTTTCAGTTGCTTAGTAGTTCAGTGGAACACACAATAAACCAATTCATAAACTATAATATATTTTGAGAAAAGATGCAATGTTTATTGTGATAGCTGATAGATAGATGTTTAGTCACAGGATCACTGTTTAGTTTGTCAAATCTACTATCAGGCAAGCGCTCATATACGAGCGTATCAGATAAAAAAAAAACCAACGTTTTATTCTATAGTCTGGGGAATTTTATTAATTGCACTGTAATCAAGCAGAATAGAATGGATGGATGATAATTGATAGCAATTAATACTGAAATCTAATTCTATAAAAGCCGATATCCACAACTCTCAACAATTGACAACAACAGTTATACTGCAAGGTTTTTTTTTTTTTGAAGTACCTTTATTTTATTTCAACATTTAAAATTTAGCTTTTAACAAGTGCTTTGAGTTCTTCATCAAAAACAGAAGGAGCCTTGTCCTGAGGATGTGGCCAAAATCTTTGGCAGTGGCACCAGTGCCAAAAATACATTATTTATTTGCAGTTACAGGTTTTTGAATCATGTCAAATCTTTGTGATTGTTCATCACTATATCATATAAATATGTAAAAATATTCAAAATAAAAAATGAAGAGGCAGAGTGGAAGAAAAAAAAATTGCCAAAATGTTTGGTTACAGCCAAAGTGTCTTATCCTCTCTCATGACACAATCGTTAATCTTTTTGGTTGTAACACACCAGTGAAGCAAAAAAGGACAACACATTTATTTTTGTTCTCAGAACAGTACGAAAAATCTGGTTGTCCTCAAAGATGTGGCAGTTAGATGTCCTGGTCATTCATTGTGACTGAGTCCTCCATCTCTTCTGGCTCATTGTTTTCATGGGCCCTCCCATTAGTGATGTGTCGTTCGAAAAAGAGCCGGCTCTAAGAGCCGATGCTTGGTAGTGAATCAGAAGAGCCGACTCCCGTTGAATGAGAGCCGGCTCAATTTCTCATTAGCTTTGCTCACAAACCTGAGGACAGAGGCAGAACTGATGGGCAGATTATGCTGCCAATCACACAGGGGGACATGGGATTATACCATTATGTTAAAACAGAGAGGGAGATAGATGATCCACTGTGCGTGGGTGTAGCCCAGGTACAGACAGCAAAACCACGGGAGACAGCGGTGCAAAAACACGTGAACATGAGTGATACACGTTAAAGAAGCAGCATTTGGCTGCCTAATCTAAGAAAACTGGAAATAGCAGAGCCATCATTGCAAATTGAAAATTACAGTGAGAGCAGGTTCCACCACAAATCTGCACAGACATAAAAACTGTCCATCCCTTGGTGAGGTTGGAGGGAGAGGCCAAGCGTAGGGTCTCCGTCGACCAACCCTGGTGAGTCTGATACCAAACCAGCAACAACTGTTGCGGCATCCACTGCCCCCCCAAAACTGCAACTATAACCTGTCCTACTGCAACACAAGCAAAATAATAAAAAATACTCATAATAATCATAAAAAGACTGAAGGCAAAAGGGCTTCTCAGCACACTAACCATTAATTTTTTTGCTTATTTAGGCTAAAAGTATGATGCTACAAACGATAGCAAGTAAAGAGCCGTCTGGGAGCCGAAAGAGTCGGCTCTTCTTTGGGAGCTGAGCCTAAAGAGCCAGCTCACTGAAAAGAGCCGAACTTCCCATCACTACCTCCCATCAGGGTTGCAGACATCAGTTTCTGACACATCCATCTTCAGGGGTTTCAGTGCTTCACCACAGACCATTGCACCACATCTCATGGTTCCAACAGACTCACTTTTCGAAGGGGAGAGCAGCTCAAGGTCCTTCCTGTCTGCGTGCTTAGTCTGAACCTCTCGTTGGAGGACGGGACACTCAGCTCTCTTTTTCTTGGCCACTCTATGAACATTTCATCTTACTTGTTCCTCTTCCTCTGAATGATCTTCGGATTCATCCTGTGCAGGTTTCCAATCATCTGTCATATCTTCAGATGAGCTCACTGTCTTAGAAACTCTTTGTCTCACTTGTGCCTCCTCCTTTTCTGAATTATCATCACATTCAACCTCTGTGGGTTTCCCATCAGCTGTCCTTGGAAGAAATCATCTTTTTCTTGCCCAGCTGGTACGTCCTTCGTGGTAGATGTTCCTTTTCCTCTTCTAAATCCTGTTCAGTTTCATTCAGTATGGGTCTCACATAACCTGCATCCTCATCTTGAGCTGGGCTCACCATCTTTTTCCTGGGCTGCTGAAAGAACCTTCTTCTCAAACACTCCTCTGATCCTGATGACTCCCGCTCTCTCCTTGTCAGAGCCTTTATTGTCTTTGTCCTGCATAGATTCTCTGTCCTCCCTCTCCTCCCTCCTTTTTCTCTTCTTTGCTGCATATGATGAAATTGCCATTGTTGTCAGCTCTGCTCTGCAGTGTGTCCTCTGCTGGGTCCTCAGCTTGATAAAATCTTCTGGCTGTGATGGCATCATGAGACATAAATGTTGACACTCTGTCGTAGGTTTTACGTCCCAGCTGCCGCTTGGCATGAGTGCTACAGGATGAGCGCAGCATGTTGAATGTGGGGGCAGTCCCCAAATTCATCCTTTCCCAGGCTTCTTTGAAAAATTCAGGCAGCTTATGAAGGACACCTCCACTGGCACTGTGGAAAAGGGTAGATGCCTCTGAACCACCTTCAATACTTTCCCTAATTTGGTTGTAGCGCTGCAACCAGGCATTCTCATTCTTATAAGAAGGGTACAGCTGCTTACCCATGATACCTTTGAGTATTGTGCTGTTCAACACGGATGATGTGGGCACTGTGCTTAGTTTTTTCTGCCATCTTAACCTCCTCAGTAGTCATGTTGACAACAACACCCTTTCGGTGGCCAGTTATGGCAATGATGTATCCACCCAACAGTCCAAAAAACAATTTTAGGTTTGTTCTGTTCTGTGGTTGCTTCTCAAGGTCATCTGGAGTGTAAGGACTCCCTTTTTAACAGGAAGAAACCTCCTGCAGAACCAGGATCAGGCAGGGGCAGCCATCTGCTGTGACCGGCTGGGGTTAAAATGTACACATATACACATAAAATGAACAGTCTGCAAATTAAAATAGACACTTCATTTTCTTTTAGCAATGAAACTACAGTAAAATTATAGCTCCAAGTTTTATTGCATACAAAAAGATCTTAGTGTTAAAAAGGTGGTTAGCACTGCTGCCTCACAGCTAGAAGGAGATCAAGAAGGTCTGGGTTTGATTCCACCTTGGCCCGGGCCTCTCTGTGTGGAGTCTGCATGTTCTCCCTGTGTCTGCATGGGTTTCCTCCCACAGTTACTGGGGTTAGGTTAACTGGTCACTCTAAACTGCCCATAGGTTGAATGGTTGTCTGTCTCTCTGTGTTGGCCCTGCGACAGGCTGGCGACCTGCACAGGGTATACCCTGCCTCTCATCCTATGTCAGCTGGGATAGGCTCCAAATATGGACTCTGTAAGGAAGGAGAGACACCAGTCTTTATGGACCTTTTGCTGCAGCTGCCGCCATCGTTCTGCATGTTTGGTGCTGATTGTACTTCCTGGTTTGTGCTGTTGTCTATGGTTGGTATTCAGAGATGTTCACTGCCATCAGTTTATAAATTCCTGTCTGTTCTTAATCTTTTTTTTCTTGGTGTTTTTCAAATTTGTAAAGTAAATAAAGGTTTTTAAAATGAAATGTGTGTGTCTTTAATTTTTGGAGTACCTACACTGTAATATTACGTGAGGCCAACTTGCTGTGACAGAACAACAATGAGTGAGACCAACAACTGCAACAAACTGAGCTAAGGTCATATTTTAAATAGTATAACAGCCGACTGGACCCCCATGAGGAACTTTAAGTTGACCCAACAACTATAAGAAGCTGCACCAACTCAATATTTCACCCTGGAGAAAAGTTGGGCAACTCTGACCTGGGAGAAATAAATAAGTTGAGCCAACTCAAAAGTCTGAATGGTAAAGTTTTTGATAAAGATTTTGAACTGTTTACATGTTGTGTCAACTAAATGCCAACATAAAGTTCTCTGTTTGTTGAGTAAACAGGCTTGTGCAACTTGTTACTGAACGTTTTTACATTGAACCACCTGATTTTTTTACAGTGTAAGTAACGGTCCATATAGTTGGTATTGAACAGACATATACAGAAAACAATGTCCTCACACAATCAGTTGTTCATTTTATTTAATAGTAAAAGTCAACAATCATGCAGGAATGGCGCTGCAAACATTATTTTCTATTTTTTTATTTAATCTTATTTAACTGTCCAAGCAGCATGTTAATGATAAAGCAGGTAAAAGTGTCCAGGTTTAATCACATTATAGCAAATTTTATTGGTTTGTGATCAGTAACATATAACAACAGTAATATAGTCCATCTGCAATGTAACTTCAGGGACTGCAGGTCTTTACTAATGTGCGGGAAAGAAGCAGCAAAAAGGAAATTACAAACACTGTAATGATTCTTCACTGCAGCGCTTGAATAGACTGTCAACACATTCATTCATGTTATCTGAAAGTTCAGTTACTGTGAAGCAAAGAAAAACATTTCATTTTCATTTGACATGTAGGCGCCTCAAGTGCTGACCTCAGCCCGTGGTTATACCAGCTCAGGCAGACGAGGAGTACGCACTGAAAATCTCATACACAGATCACAGAAAGCTGAAAAGGTGGTTTCATGGTTTTTATCAGTTTACGTGGTGAGTTCAGATTTTACTGCAAATCAACACCCGCGTCTCATGATGAAAAATAAAATATGAATTCAAAGTGGAGGTGCATCACCCTGCAGTTCCTCTGCAGTCCAGCAGAGGCAGCAGTGAGTCAGTCCCCATAGATAGTCTCTGTAGATAATTTCCACCTTCATAACAGCTTTATGGGCTGGAGGCGGTTTCTATAACTCACCTGTTTAATATGGATTTAACCTTAAAGTCTGCATTATTAGGGGCGTGGCCTTATTGACTGACAGGTGGATGGTGACACAGGTGGCTGTAGCTGCTAGCTGTCTGCTAGGCTTCACCTCAGCTAACTGGAGTCCCTGAACTGGACCTGTGGACTGTGTTTGTGCTGTTGGAGCAATTATCTGACCAAAAATATGGCTGCTGTGCGATTAATCATACTATTAGATCTTCAAGAAGGCGGAGCTGCAGTTTGAAATTTGAGGATTTTATTAGGGTGTTACTGATTTACAGGAATTTGTGTCAGTATGAATGTACCGGGCACATGGTGTGTACCGCATGTCTGTGAGTGTGGAGTAGGTGTGGTCCTGGGCCATGGTGACTTCACTGATGCTCTGGTACGTGGAGTCTTCACATGTGGAAGCTGAAGCCCACTTCTCCTGGATGGCAGGTAACTGAAAGTGTTTTCATAGAAAGTCAAAGGTCCGGCTGTAGCATGTGGCATGAATCTATCATGTAGAATTGAGTACTGACAGAAAGACTGATGGAGAATTACCTCCACATTTCTCCCGATTTCCATTGTCTCTCAGTTTGTAGAGTAGCAACAGAATACCAGCTGAGAGCACAATGATCAGCACCAAACACACAACCAGAGGCTCAAAGTAATCTGGAAAAGAGACACACAAGAAGATAAATGTGGATAAATGTGCTTTTCAGCCCCCCCCCCCGCAAAAAAAAAAAAAAACCAAAACTTTTTTTATTGTATTATAAGGACATTAATCAAACTGATGACAGGAGAGTACCTGTGTTCTGCTCAGGCTGAGCTGAGGTGGGGGTGGTCATGGTGGGTGGAGCTGTGAACAATCAGATCCTGAATCAGTGCTGACAGAGAAATGCTGGCAGAAGCCCTGAGACAGCTGCTCCAGACACAGTTAAAGTCAGAAAATGAGTGAACAGCAGGGGGAGACCTACGAGCTCAATCATGGCCAGCAGGGGGCGACTCCTCCAGTTCCAAAAAGACACGGGCCTATAGAAGTCTGTGAAAATCACTCTGGGAAAGGTGCATTTACATCAGGCCTAAACTGAAAAATTTATAAAATTTAAGAATCTCCATTTGCCACTTCCCTTTTTCAGAGGAAGCACCCCCACCCTACCCTCTCTATAACAGGAAAACAACAGGAAATCTGTGTCTCAGTAAACTCTGAAGTTCCTGAAAATGCTGATGCTGTGACGTCTTTAACACATCCAAAATAACAGAAACACCAAAGACAAGCAGACTATTTTAAAGCACCCATGTGACTGTTCCACTTCCCCTTTCAGGAGAAAGAAAAGTGGAAACTTTCTAACCCTTTCTTGCCTTTCTTTCTCCCTCATCGCTTTCTTTCTTTTTCCAGCTGGGTTGGCCACAGCCGGCTCCCAAAACAAAAGTCATGCAAACAAAGGTACAAAGACACTTTTCAAACTCTGTCGATGCTGTTGTGATGCAAAGTGTTGTTAAGAGTTTTTCTGATCATCCTTTAATTCCTTCGAGCCAACACTGAAGCCTTAAACTGGACGGTTGGGCCCTTCGCCATGGAAACATCGCCATACAAATCAGACTATTCACTTTTGTCAACAGGAGCCTAATGAGGACTCACCCAGAACTCGGAGCTGGGTCTCTGCGGTTTGACTGGAACCGTCATGTTTTATTATGTAGATGCTATAAACGCCGCTGTCCTCCATCTTCAGGGGCCCCAGAGTCAAGCAGCCACTGGTCGCACTGATCGACGCTCGTCCCTGGTAAGGTGTGCTCACCATCATACTTGATGAGCTCACTGTGGCAACGTGGTGCTTCATGTTGCTGAAATACCAGATTATAAGGCTGTGCTGGAGATTGTGAACCAGCGTTTTCAGGGTCACTGTACTCCCCAGAACTGCGTCAACGGGACCCTCGGGAGAATCTCCTGACCCCCGCAGCATCCTGCAGGGACACGAGTCAGATAAAGTAACATTAGTGTGACATTAATGTGACTTTAGCATAGAAAATGGACTTATTAGAGAAAAAAAAAGGTGTTCTCCAGGTCACAAATAAGCCTCAGATTTATTTCAGGACTGAGACTAAATCTAAATAAGATTTTTTTTTAAAATGGATCATGAGCAACAGAAAGGAGGTGCATTCAGTTTCACAGGTGGAAATACCTACCCGTGTCCTCCTTGGTGGTTTCGGGCAGGGCTGAGGTGGGTGTGGTCCTGGTGGTCGGAGCTGAGAACAATCAGACGTCATGAGAACTGCTCTAGGCTGAATTTAACATCGTACTGAAGAGGAACTCATAATGTCGTAACTGGCATTATATAAATAACAGTGAGTCATTCATAGTGTTGTAATCCTGTGTTCATACTGGCCTTAAATGGCCTTTACACAGTCTAAAGCATCTCTGCTGGCTGGGGGCAGGAAAGCCCTGAGTGCTCACATACGATCTTTGCATACATTATAGGACGCAGCCTGACAAATCCAGAAGGAGCAGCAGTTACCCAGTGACAACCTTCCCAGAAAGAAAACTATTCTGGACCTCAAGAGTACAAATATTTTTAAATCAGTATTTTGAAACCCTCTGCAGCACTACATACCCCATAAATCCCACTTTAACCCCTGACATTTTTGGTTTAAAATGCTCAGAAAGCATCCACAAAGGATGGAACCATTTGAAGCAAAAACAAAGAAGAAAAGGCAAATCCAGCTCTGACTCTTTGAAGCTTTTCACTCGGATGACTGAGTGCTGTTTACCTGGAATCAACACCTGAGACCCTGTCTCAGTGATTGGGAGAAGATGAGATTCAATGAAGGCTCACCTCGAACTTGGAGATGTATCTTTGCGATGTCAGTACGATTGTGTTTTGATATGATCGTTACGATATATTCCCCGCCATCCTGCATCTGCAGCGGTCCCAGGGTCAGGTAGCCGTTGGTTGCACTGATCCGTGCTCTGCCCTGGTAAGATGTGTTCAGTCTGAGCATCGATGGACCCACTGAGGCAACATGTATGATCTCCTTCCCATCATTAAAATGCCAGAACACAGCAGAGTTCTGCAGTCCGTTAGTCGGAGCCCTCAGGGTCACGCTGCTTCCAAAATCTGCATGCACGGGACCTTCAGACAGAGCGTGCTGCCCCACACAGCACCCTGCAGGGGCACAGGGAGCACCGTTACAGCTGCGGTACACAGGACACCGGCGGGAGGGAATAATGTGTTTTTATTTGCAGCTCAGACACTCATGTCGGACCTTACATCAAGCATAAAATAAAAGACAACCAAAAGTGGGTATGAGCACCAAAATCCCATCAGACACAAACTAGCTGCCACCTTTAAAGATGGAGACCATTTCCAGCTGTTTTCCCACAGAATTCCAACCACTGGATCCATTTTTGAGGTTTTGTTTGCAGCTTTTGTCACGCTGTGGAGTTTTGTGTTTGTAGCTTTCTGTGAGCATTAAAAATATCTACATTCTGACAGTAGGGGAGTCAAATGTAAAACTTCAAACTGTCTTCAGAGCTCCTTCGTCTCATTTTTGACAAAAGCAGAAAATTACACTGAAACATTTACTGTAGGAGAGCTGGCTCAGCAGTGAAGAGAGGCCCGAAACTACAGAGGCAGCGGAAAATCATTCACTGTAACTCAGATCTTTATTTCTGTGCCAGAAATCAGCAGAAGTTTCTGCAGCATTCAGCACTCATTTTATTTGTTGCAGTGTCTTAAATAACCCTTAAATATGGGCCAAAACTCCACCATAGAGATGATTTTAAGTTTGGGGTAAACCTCCAATAAATACAGTGTTTTAAAGCATATAAGCACAGACATATAAAACCTGGCAAATGAACGAGGAATTCTTACCGATGCATGGGAGCAGGAGCAGCTGGAAGGTGATCAGGGCCATCGTGGACGGGTGAAACGCTCCCAGCAGACAGAAACGTCTCATCTCTGCCTCTTCCTCCCGTTTCCTGTCCTTTCTATCAGTGCTCCAAATCACACGAAGAGGAACTCACTCAGGGTTTCTGCAAACGTTCACACTTTTCTGTGTTTACGTCCAAGAAAATCATCAGGCAAACGAGGAAGCGTCCAAACCACCTTTGTGGCTGTGCGGGTTAAACACATCTTCAATCTGAACGTCAGACTCACATTTAGGTTATTTAGGTTGAAGACCTGCGACACTGGAAGAAGTTTGGAGCCAGCTGGACTCATGAAGCACTTTGTTCATCAGGAAGGTGAACAAGAACCCAGCAGTCGACTCAAAGCTGTAACTGCTGCCAAAGAGGCTTCTCCGCATCAGGGAAGGGTCTGAACACAGCCTCAATGATGTGACTGGATCTCATTTAGTTATTATGGGACACTGAATCTATTCTGATAGGTGAAAATGTCTGATTGGTGTAAATAAAGCCTATAACAGAAGCATCTGTGTAATACAGCTAAATAAAGTTAATTACGTTTAACGCAGGCAGCAGCTTAATGAATGTGTTTGATGATCACTCAGGGGTCATGCCCTGAAACTCAATGAATATAAAGAATCAAGTCTTTCAGTGCTTTATGCTCTTTTATTAAAACACATTTTAAAAGGTCAGAAAGTGTTTGGGGAAGTAGAGAAACAGCTGGAAAACCAACCAAAGGAGAGTGCTGCCATCTAGTGGACATCACACCAAACAGAAGGACCCAAACTAAAAAAGTGTTTCTCACACCGTGGTGCCTGAAACAGAAGTACTGACGAGCAACGGGCTGTGACCACCGTCAGCGATGGAGCTGCACGACTGACCAAAACGCTGCAGCCGCATGAACTCAGCTTGCACTACAGTGCTGTGCGTCTCTGCTGTACTGTTGCATATTTATCTCACAAAGAGGAAGACGTGCAGTTAATGGACATCCCATAAAACTCTGCATTAATCGAGTGATAAACTAATCAGTTCATCCAAAGCTTCTCCTTCCACACCACTCACTGCTGTCCGAGCCCAGGAGTCCACGCAAGCCCTCCGCGCTGCCGTCTCCCTCCGCAGTTCAGTGTGAGCGACCTAGTACTGGAGTACTGGCTGGAAAGATGTCAGCCTTCTCATAAGTACAATAACAATAAAAAGAATGGAACTGAATGACAGAGATGGAGCTAAGCAGGACTCACCCGGTGGGTGGGGGCTTGTGGAGGTAAGTTCAGGTTTAATTGTTTTCAGGGGCATGGAGGTAAAAACTGTGACTCTGATAAAACAGCAGCACGAACGAAAGCTTCGCTGAGTGACCAATCAGGCCTGTGGAAAACAGCCAGCACATGGAGCTCAGCGTGCAGGACGCAGGAGCATCTGAAGCTTTTGTCTTAATGCAGATTCACAGGTGAGTCCTGCTCAGCTCCATCTCTGAGATGTGCACGTAGTTGTAAAACTTCAAAAACAACTAACAATATTAGATCTAATAAAAATATCAGCCCAAGATTACTAATTATGGCATTTTTCTATAACAAGGTCAGGGCTACGGCTCCATCTGGTGGCAGATAACAGTGTAGCATTTAGTACAAACATTTACGGCACCAGGCATCAATTAAACTATTAACAATTAGGCTAACTGACTAGCATGTCTGGTACCGACTAGTGACAATGATTAGTCGTATAGTCGCACACATCCCTAGTATTTACTGACGTGTGACAAGGACGTAAACGGAGGTGACACAGAGGGAAACGCTGAGCTCCTGATGGCTTAATAAAGTTGTGATTTCACTGTCGGTGCAGAAAAGTCTTCTGCAGGAGTCTGAGTGAACCAACTGTGGTGTAACCTCTGACTTCATGGCCCAGGATCTGACGGAGTTTCCCGTCTCCTCCCACGGGCGAGCCTCACGATTTGCTGCTTTCAGCGACACACTTGTGCTTTTTGACCTGCGAATGCCACGTGAATCTTTTGTCGCACACGTTGCACTTAAAGGGCTTCTCCTCCGAGTGGACGGCCATGTGCGTGATCACGTTGGCCTTGTTGGTGAACTTCTTGGCGCATACCGAGCAGCTGAACGGTTTCTCGCCCGTGTGCACCCTCATGTGGTTGACCAGCGTGTTGCGCAGGCTGAAGCTCGTGTTGCACACCGAGCAGGTGAACGGCTTTTCTCCGGTGTGCACTCGCAGATGTGTGGTGAAGTTTGAGCTCTTGGAGATTTTTTTCCCGCAGAAGGGGCACGTTTTCTCCCCGGTGTGGCTTTTCATGTGGCTCTGCAGGTGGTTCTTGCCTCCAAATCTTTTGCCACACTCAGAGCAGCTGTAAGGTTTTTTGGCTAAATTACTTCCTGCGTCACTCACAGGGTCCTCCGACTGCAGTTTTCCACTCTGCTTCGAAACATCCTTCGGGCCTCCGGTGTCAGAGGTGGGTTTAACAGGCTGTGGGTCGAGGTTTCTGGCTGGTTCTGGTCCTCCTCGGTCTTCTCCACCAGCTTGTACCTTTAACTGAGAGCTGCTGTCCTCACTGCGGGTGTGAAGAAGTTCGGGGGGCTGAGCGCTCTCTTCAACCTCTTCTTCAACCTTCACAGTGACAGGAATGATTGTGAGATCCTCCTGGACCAGACCAGTCCAGAGTTGGTCACCCTCATCTTTGACTTGTGGTGGTTCGGGGTCCTCCTGGTGCAGACCGCGGCTCCTCAGCTCCTGCGGCTCCGGTGGGGCTGTTTTATCCACCGGAATCTTTGAGATAGTCGCAGGAGACACTGTAAAACACACACAGCAGGAAATGTGGTCAGTTTGACAGATGAAACTTCCAGGTGTAAAAAGTACAGCCAGTGGCTTAAACCTGTAATCTTTCTAAGGACCAGCAGGGGTTGTAAAAAGAAGTGTGACTGCACAGAAGTGTGTGGAGAAAAGTGGCTCCTGCTTCCTTAAGCTACGACCTCAGGAAACTGCTTCCTGATGGGTTCATGGTCTCAGTCGCTGGTACTGACTGAATAAAATACCAAGTTCACTTTGGACATGTTGGTCCCGTTTGAGTCTGAAAGGAGAGGACCGACCCCTGACCCCTACCTGTAGCATCAGGGCTGGTAGGAATCTTATGATTGGACTGTGAGATGAAGTATTAGTTTCTGTGTGACTGACAGGGGGTTGTGAGTGTGCAGCGTGCCTCGGTTTCTCGGCCAGAATGCTCAGCTCGAGGACTCACAAGCAACGGATGTTGCCGTGGTTACATCCATCTGAGGCTGATCCATAAGAGCAGGGGTCATAATCACGGTTATGTGACTGATGCTGCGTAACACGATTCTTCTCAAACATAACAAAGGTCATGCCATTATTCAACACATCATTAACTTTAAAGGTAATTTAAAAAGAAGGCAGACGCCAAAAGTGATGTCACATAGGCGGTGCAGAAAGCTCAGCTTAAACAGAAGGCGCTGCTGCTGCTGCTGCAGAGGTTCTGCCCACACCTGTCCTCCACAGAAGGGTGTGGAAACTCCCACGCCCTCAGTGGTGGTGGAGCTGGGAACAGGGCTGTGGTGGCATCACCTCTGACCCAGTGTAGCGACCAAAATGGGCTCTTTAGGTGCTGACTGGGAGGTTTTCCTCACAGTAACACCTGTCTCAGGTGGGGGTGAAGCGAGGCCCTGGTCAACTACCGTGCCTCATCACACCTGTGTGGCAGGTATGGGACCAGCGACAGAGAGCTGAAGCGATCCTTCCTCAGGTCCGCCTGCACAAACTTCCTCCACGTTCTTACACCGCTGCCTGGTTTAAGCCCCACAGAAAGCAACCAGAAAGTAATGATTCTCTGTGGTTACATAAACAATTAAACTACAACATTAACAACATTAATAAATCAATCAGCCAGCCAGCCAGCCATCCATCCTCTTCCGCTTATCCTTGTCAGGGTCGCGGGTGCGGACTGGAGCCTATCACAGCTGTCACAGTGCGAGAGGCAGGGGAAAAACTGAGTAGCATCTGGAACAGCTGCTTTTCGATTAATGTTTGTCAGAATGTGTTTAAATCATCGCAATAAAAACAAAAGCAACAATACCTATGATAATGATAACGAGAACGATTATGACAGGAGGTTAGTGCGGTCTCCGTCCACCCACCGTGCGGGACCTCCCGGTTCTCCGCAGGCTGTCCGCCCCGCTGCTTCGCCCCCTGCCGCCGGATCTCCGCCTCGTACTCCTCCATCGTCCTTTCAAACAGGGCGAAGATCTCCTCGGCGGCCGCGTTCAGCCGCTGCTTCACCAGCGCCCGCAGCATTTGAGCTTTGGACATTTTCACCGCCGAGCGTCAGCCTGACGAAGAGGAGCCGAGCCTTGCCGAACCGGGGCGCAGGTCTGCGGCTGTGGGAAGAGGATCGGAGGACAGACCGCAGGAAATGCCCTGAGCCGCTCGTTGCGCCCTCCGTGAGTCCGTCTCTCTGATTTTTGGACCAAATGGAGACCGAGCCGTCTAATCCGGACCGGAAACCCGACTGATGCTGAGCAGTTTTGCACATGCGCGGAAAAGGCTGCTTCCTGTTTTTGTACTTGTCACAATAAAAGCATGCGCATTTTTTTTCAACTATTTTTCATCTTCATTGATGTTTTATCCATCCATGAAGCCAGATGACACACATCAATTAGTTAAACGGCAGGAACTATTTTCCTGCTTCTAAATTCAAATAAAACTGATGTTCTTGTACTCGGCCCCACAAACGGTAGAAATATGGTGCTGAACCAGATACCAGATAAATGTGTGTGTGTGTGTGTGTGTGTGTGTGTGTGTGCAGATATGTGTGCAGATATTTAAGTCTATCTTTTCATGGGACAACACTGACAGAAAAGCATTTAGGCTGCATGTTCCTGAGATATTCACTGGAGGAACTTTATTATATGGGGCAGCACAGTAAGAACAGATGGAGGTGGGTTTTGCAGTCCATCTTCACACCTACATCAGTAACATCCACTGTTACACTGCTGAGCAGAGTGTGTTACAGCAGTCAGATTCTAGGTTCTCTTTTTCTAAGTCTCGTGCCAGACAGTGACACTTCAGATTTAAAAGGATTCAGCTTTGAAAAGAAAGAAATAAAACAGCACCCAGCTGAGAAACAGATGTCCCAGCAGTGAGGAGGAAATGTGATGAGCTGAGGACGGCTGCAGCTGACTGACTCTGTGTGTTTGCATGTGTGTCCTGCCTCTGTTCTCCGTGCCGTTAAGAGGCCGGCGTTGATCAGAGGCCTTTCAGAGCGCCACGATGATGATGATGATGATGTCACTGACTCTGCTGCTGGCCACCCTGGGGCTCCTCGTTCAGGGTGAGAGTCTCTGTGAAAGCTTTGCTTCAGGATGCAGTCAGGGTCACAAAACATCCTGACTCAGTCTGCTGCAGCTCGGCCTGTTGCTGCAGGACAGACTGTCTCCATCACATGTACAGCTGCTGTAAATCTTTACAGTGGATACTATAATAAAACCCTTCTCTCCTGGTACCTTCAGAAACCTGGAGAAGCTCCTGAGCTCCTGATTTATCATGCTACAGTCCATCCCTCTGGATTTTCAGATCGCTTTAGTGGAAGTGGTTCTGGGACCAACTTTGCTCTGACCATCAGTGGAGTCCAGGCTGGAGATGCAGGAGTTTATTACTGTCAGAGTGTGCACTGGTGGAACGATCAAGATGTGTTCACACAGTCTAAAAGTGTAACACACAAACCTCCCTCAGCCAGAATGAACTGAAACTGATTCAGTTCAGTGAGCGCACACCGGTGTAACACATACATCATATCAGTATCATTGATGTTTACTGTCACACCAACAGACTGAGTTTGCACCCAAGAATAACCCAAAGTTTCTGCACACAGAGACAGCAACCTGCTTTTTTTTTTTTTTTAATTTCCTTCTAAAATGCTTGAAATTAAGGCCTCAGAGGAGTCGTGGTTCCTGATATGAATATAGGAATTTGAATGGTAAGAATTACATTTAAAAATAGTGCAAAAAGCTAGAATTTGAATTTATTTACAAATGTTCCCTTCTAATATCAAAGGGGAACATTAATGAATGAATACAGTGTGGCACATGATATGTGTATGACTGATGTTACATTTTCACATGTGTGATGATACAAAGTCATATTGTCCCGTTCCCTGATTTAGTGATCTAGAAAGTTTTCCCCTACATATGGAAATGACACCAAGCACAAGTGTGTATCTCAAAGTCGTCCAGTTAAATGTTTTTCCATCAAGTCATTTTTCACTTTTTCTACATCAAACTCTGAACCGTCAGTTTTCCGATAGGCTGGATGAATGCATCCAACAACATTAACAATGAAAACTGATATAATATGAAAATACTTTCATTTCTGTTCCTGACGGGAGGCAAACAGCCCCAAAGTACTGCCCTTCTGATTTTTCTTCAAAGAAGAACCAAACAGCAATAAATGTGATGAACTTTAAATACAAATGATATGAGATGCAAGATAAAAGGAAAGGCTCAGATCTGAAGCCCACCCCTACAACATCACAGATACAGCAGACACTGATAATGTGAGGTCAGCTGCATTAAAATTGATGACTCAATAGTTGTCTGTGAAAATCTCTGAGAAAATGGAAAGCTTAATGATCCTTCCAGTGTTAGTTCACATGCTGAGGACACAAAGCACCAAACTCTTTCCAGACTTCGTACTGCAAAGAGCCACGATACTACCTCAGTACATTGATCGTATCCCAGGTAAATGTTACCAAAATGCTGAGTTTCTTCTTGTAAACATGGCCATGAACTGGTTTCTGGTTAAAGCCCAAACTCTTCCTTTTTATTACTATATTAAATAAAAGCTCTTAATATTAAGAGCTCTTAATATATCTATAGGCTGTATTAGAATTCATGCCTAAAATGGATCCACAGTGTTGTGGTTATCCCCAGTTTGAGACCAGAAGGATACACAAGCCAAGCCTCAAGGAGTCATAAGCTTGAGTACTCTGCTGTTGATCCTAAGCCCAGGTCATAAGGGGTCACTGCAGTAGGAACCGCTGCATGTTGGATTTGGCAGTTTTACACTGGATGTCTTTCCTGGTGTAGCCCTGGAGGGATTTGTGTCTCTGATTTGAATCAAACCAGTGAATTTTCAGGAAATTTTTGACCACTCTTCTCAGCAGAATGGTTAAAGTTCATTTAAACTGTTGGTTTCAAAGCTTTTAATAAGTTTAACTGTTTGGATACCCATGTGTTATTGTCATAGTCATATTGTTGTCTCAGTTCAGAGTTGGGGTGAAACCACGTTTCATGACAGCCTGTGTGCTGCCTGATCCGGCTGCGGTCTCTCCCACGGCCTCCAGCCTGTTGGGCTTTATTCTGTTCATGCTTTTTGTCTCTCTTATTCATTTCTCACTATAAATCATTTCTCTCCTTTCCCTTTATGCACAGTTGTGTGGTTCTGACAGCGTACCTCTAAAGGTCATCAAGCTGGACCTAGAGACACATAATGAAACTGAATGAAAGTACATGACAGAAAACAGCACTGAGTTTAGGTGTTTTAAAGTTGTCATGATGCTCATTTACAGACTCTACAAGAATACTATATTATAATTTTAATTGGTAAAGCTGAAATATGCACAATCATGATTTTAAAGTTTAATGAATGGTGATTGTGCCTGTTATAACATCAGCGTTTTAGCACACTGGGTCAGCAGACGACTGAATATGAGGGCTGGTTTAAATGAGTCTTATTGGGTGATGGTTTTATGACTTTTGTGCTTTTTTGTTGTTAGACAACACAAAAAGTGTGCAACTGTGAATGACAATAGTTAATGTATACTGAGCTGTGTTAAAATACAGTATATGAGAGAAGCTAACAGGTAGAGTAACATAAGACGCCACGCACGCAGTGCATGAAAACCTGTTTGTTCTGGCTGCCAACATCAAAGTATTTGGTGTGTGTCAGTCACAGACATTTAGAGTTGGTATCAATGAAGGAGAATACAAACGGCAGCCTGTGAGGCAGCTGGCTGCATGATTGAGTCGGGTCACATTATTCCATTATTCCTTAGAGTTGGATATGAAGTAAGAGGAAAAGGCCTGGACTACAAATGATGCATTTCAGGCAGTTCCGTTTTTTATGTTACAGTAAACTGATATCATGATATCAGCTGTGACATCATATAACACAAACATAAAAACAGAGTTGTGTTTTTGAAGTTGTTGAAGTCAGTGTACTGCATCAGTGTGTGCGGTATCTTCCAGCTGCAGCAGCAGTTCAGACTCTGTTTAGTGTGATTGAGGGAGGTTTTTGTATGGCTGTTTCTCACTGTGTGAACTCAGGCTGACTGTTGATGATGTGAAAACTCTGACAGTAATAAACTGCTGCATCTTCAGCCTGGATTCCACTGATGCTCAGGGTGAAGTCAGAGTTTGATCCACTGCCTGAAAAGCGTTCAGAAATCCCATTTTCTCTCTGATCAGCTGTATAAATAAGTAATTTGGGGGCTTCACCAGTTGGCTGTTTGTACCAGGAGACACAGGGCTTGGAAATTAGTTCAAGATCATCAGTTAAAATAAAACAGCCACTACCAACATCCTGACTGGTCCTACATGTGATGGTGACGTTTTCTCCCGGAGCAGCGCTCACGGCTCCGGGCTGAGTCACTGTGACCTGTCCTCTGGACTCTGAGGAGACAGAGACACAAACAGAAAGCAGCTTCATGGTTTTATCAGCTTCATTTCAGAGGGACGGACGTTCATAGAGGAGAGGAGTTTGATTCTCTGGACTTTACCTGTGAAGCAGCAGCAGAGGAGAGTCCAGATGAGGACGCAGATCAAAGCCATGTTTGTGATGAGGAGGATTTCTGTGGCTTCTGCTGTGATGAAGGACAGCTTATAGTCCTGAGAGTGTTCAACTCTCAGGACTTAAGCAAATGTTTTCATATGAATCTATTGCTTTCTCGGGGGGGGGGATGGGTGAGCTCCTACAGTGTGCACCCACTGTTCCTGCACAAGTTTGCAGCATTGTTGTAACGTTAAGAGCACCCATCACTGTCAGCACCCACATTCCCACACATTTCACCTTCTATCTCGTGGGAACCAGTCTTGTGGATCTAACACTATAAATGGCTCTGTATTTGGTTCTATACCATAAATCAGGGGTGGCCAACTCCAGGCCTCAAGAGCTGGTCAAATGTAGAAGTCATTAGCAGGACTCTGGACAACTTGACTGCATACTGAGGAGGTAATTCAGCCATTTGATTCAGGTGTGTTGGATCAGGGACACATCTAAAACCTGCAGGACACCTGCTCTCGAGGCCTGGAGTTGGCCACCTCTGCCATAAATGGTCAAGATGGCGAAGCGATTCACTGTTCAGAGTGCCTTACAGCTGATATTGGAGGAGACAGAGGGTTTTCATAGTGATGCAGAGGAAGAGGTTTCAGAATATGAAGATCACATTTCTGAAAATTCAGCGTCTGACAGTGAGTTTGAAGACAGGGATCAGCATCAGTCAGCTCCAAAGCATAAAAGAGCCTCAGGACCAGGGGTGTTAGTAAAAATCCTCATCTTTTATTATTATTATTATTCTAGATTGTGGCTAGCAGCAACAAAAAGAAGTGCTGTGAAGTGTGTGGACCAAAGATGGACAGAAAAACACAATATACATGCCCCCAGTGCAAGAAGTACATATGCAACACACACACAGTGAAACTCTGCCCTTCATGTGTGGTATAGTGGTATGGTATGAAAATGGCCACATTCAGTGGGGCTAATGTGTTCAGTGGAGCTAAAATGACCTGAGCAGGTCAAATTAAAAAAATAATACATTTCAGTTTTGGAAAAACTTGTTTCATTTGTTCATTTGTTGTTGTTATTTTTTCTGTTATGCCTGTTTTAAGATGCATGTCCTTATTATGTGACACTTTAATAAAAAAAAATTAAGCAAAAAAGAGTGGCATTTCTATTCATAAATGCCATTTAACAAAGGTAAACGCAACAAATTTAACCCATGTGTCGTTTATATTACTTGTAATTGGGATAAAGTAAACATCTGTTGAGTATATTAACAAAAGATAAATGATTATGTTAAATTAAAAGCCCCAAAATGCAATGAGTCCACCAGACCCAGCAGGACTCTTTGTGTAACAAAAAAACAAAGACCCTATAAGGGTTAAGCTGCCTGAACCCCCCCCCCCCAAAAGGAAAAAAAATGGGCAAACGAAAAGTGGAAAACAGGAATTTTCCAAACATGTGGGAGGCAGAGGACCTGATCCTCACATTGGAGGTAAACTGTCTCTCTAAAAGGGCAGATTGGTGGGACGGCTGCGGGAGAAGATGCAGAGGGAGACCTGCACAGGTGAGCTGACAGTGCATCACTTTAATCATACTCTGGATCTTGTCCTGACATATGGCATAGAAACTGAAGACCTAACAGTATTCCCTGAAAGCCCCCTCCTGTCTGATCATTTCTTAGTAACATTTACATTTACTTTAATGGATTACACAGCAGTGGGGAATAAGTTTTATTATAGTAGGAGTCTTTGTGAAGGATCTAATTCCTTCATTATTATGCTCTTCAGTGCCATGTGCCAACACAGTGCAGAGCAGCTACCTAAACTCTGCTCCCACTGAGGTAGATTATCTCATCAATAGTTTTACATCCTCACTGCGTACGACTTTGGATACTGTGGCTCCTCTGAAAAGGAAAGCCTCAAATCAGAAGTGCCTGACTCCGTGGTATAATTCACAAACGCGCAGCTTAAAGCAGATAACCCGTAAGTTGGAGAGGGAATGGCGTCTCACTAAAGTAGAAGATGCTCATTTAGCCTGGAAAAAGAGTTTGTTTCTCTTTAAAAAATAAAATATATAAAATAACAAAGAAAAAATAGAAGAAAATAAGAACAACCCCAGGCTTTTTTTCAGCACTGCAGCCAGGCTGACAAAGAGTCAGAGCTCTGTAGAGCCGAGTATTCCTTTAACTCATTTTACACGTTTGAAGTGTCCTTTTCTATCCCTCTTTAAAGCATTCATTGCTCTCATTTAATATTTTAATGTTGAGTGTGCTCATTATAACTGTGCAGAGTTGCAGTGTCTCTATAATATCCATCAACGTACTTGTAAATAAATACAAATGATAAAAGTGGTAGGGCTCAGTTATTAGAAATATTACTCTTTACATCAAGTTAAAGTACCCTGTGATCCAAAAAACGAAATACATACAAAGTAAAACCAAGAAAATCACAAGATTGAAATACTTCCTCTTGGTTAATGGGAGAAGTTACATTTCCCCCCAACATGATTTTTTTTAACAGCCGTCAGCTTATGCTCAAGCAGTCCTCCAAAGACTCGTTTGACAGCCGGTTCCTCTCACGTGTTCATTTTTGAGAACGCAGCTTCACAGGTGTATGTTGATCTGAACATGGTGGGCAGATACATGGCCATTGTCTTTAGTGTGTCTCTTGGGGACAAGCAACCCCAAAGGTGCTCAAACCTTCAGCACCACGGACAGCAGCTTTTATGTCACCAGCAGCCTGGAAGTCAATTTGAATAACCACCTCGTCCATCGGCATCACCTTACACGCATTAGTGGAGAATTCTTCACCTGGGCTGAGAGTGAATGGATCACGCACAAATTCAGTGATATCCCTGGAAATGGCAAAGTCATCTGTGGGAAACAACTCTTGTTTGTTCTTCACTTTTAATATTGTTGTTATATTGTTATCATAATTCTGTGTGTGCACTTTATACCATGACATGTTTTACATGTTTGAAATGTCCCTTTCTGTCCCTCTTTAAAGTACTCTGATTTACCTTGTCTCTGAATAGTGCTGTACAAATAATTTTGACTTTTATGTGCAAAATATACAAATGCAATTATGGACAAACTGAGTTATTAAACGTTCCCCAAACAGGCACTGATCAATTGTTTGCTTTTGTTTTTTGTGATGATTTGGAATTACGAAATTACCTGCAGATGTTTCACAATAAAAGCCCTGTTAAAGTTTTCTGTCCACTGCAGGGCTTTTAATTTGCAATGTTTACAGATAGTGCTGAGGTTGTAATGGAGTAATGCAAGAACTCAACAGGGCAGTGAGATCCCGAAACAAGACTGTTCATAAAACAGAAAATGAGTGAGTCCATCAGTGTGCTGGAACATCTGCATTTTAGAAGCAAAATATTTTTTACCAATTTTCTGCAGTTTGCTCGAATTTTGAGCTTCCTGCTGTCGGTCAGTGTTGGTCAATGGGATAAGCATATAGTTTTAAAACAAAAAGCTGTTACAAAAACTCACCATCATGTTAATAACTTAATGTTTTACAGTTTTGAACCATAAGAACATTAATCAGGGTTCTAAAAAGCATGTCTTCTGCTTTTATGTGCATGCTGTGTGCTCAGGGAACTGTATCAGTGTGTGCAATATCTTCCAGCTGCAGCAGGCTTTTCAAATTCTGTTCACTCTGAGTGAGGGAGGTTTTTGTATAACTGTTTTTTACTGTGTGAACACAAAGAGTTAGTTCACATAATGTTCCCCC
>JAMQGT020011490.1:0-13752 GCA_024447675.2 Pterophyllum scalare | reverse complement strand
TATTTTGACATTTATTAATGTTTTATTCTGCAGTCTTTTACAGCCAAAGTGGAGAGTGGCTCTTCAGTAAAATTCACATGGGTGATTGACAACCTTAAAGACTTTGCCTATGAGGGGGAATCTTACAGTGTAATGTTCAAGAAACCTGCTGAGTACAAGCTGCTGGTAAAAAGCTTCATCCCTCTTTGTGATGCACAATTTGCTCAGATATTAGTTGCTTCTCATATATATTAAAATTCAGCTTCATTTTGATAATCAATTGAAGTTCAAAGCTTTGAAACAATGTAATCTTAGCAACCAGTGAACCTTCTCCTAGGTGACAGCATCCAACCCGGTGAGCTCGCAGAGGCAGCAAATCGTCCTGAATGCAGATGAAGTTACAATGTTGGGTGACCCAGAGTTCCTGTCTGTCAGGGAGGTCGTAGCCGTGGGTGTTACTCACCTCTACACTGTAAGGGTCAGAGTGGATATCTCCCTTCCACTCACCTTTAGGTAAGCATGTATGAATTTTATTGCATTGTTCATAGACAAACCTCAGAAATTCTGAAAGAAGGTGTGGATGGCACGTTTCCTCGACTTTACAACAAAGTAAAAAAACTGACAGTGCACTCGTGAAGCTGTGTTGTGTCTGTTTTTCATGTGTAGGTGGGACTTCGGGGATGGTGGTAACAGTGTCGTTCATACGCAGCCTGCTCCATGTCACACTGTGGAAGCGCATGTGGAGACAGGAGAGAAGCAAGTGTATGTCCAGGACTCTGTGAACTACACCTATCTCATCCCAGGTAAACACACACACACACACACACAAGACCTAAATTATGAATACTGCTGACCACTGTAATCTTCTTCAAGTCATAATTTTAATGTTTTGGTTCACTCTCACTTTAAATCGGACTTCTTTACCACATTACCAGGCAGAAGCTTTTAGTGACTAAGTCCAATAAACTCACTGCATTCTATCTAGCAACCATCAGCCCAGTTTGAAACTATCTGGTGGACACATTGGAGCATTTAGGAGGTGCTGCACATTTTCCATGAGTACTTGGCGAAAACCAAACCAGATGCTAAATACTAATGTTCCTATATGTCTGCTTGATGTGCAGTGAGGCAAATGATTGCAAACTCCTTCAGCATATCGATTTTAAATGTTTGCAATCGAGCAGTGCTATGTTTACAGCTTCTCCTGCACAAAGTGGCCAAAAAGGCAATTAGCATGAGTTTAATGGTGCTTCAAACAGCCGATTTAGTAAACATCAAATTAACTTTTAGTTAATATTTAGAGATGAATAATTACATTTTCTGATTGCTACTTTATTAGCAGGGATCCCTGAATCATATGGAGATATTTTAAAACCACTTATTTCTCCTTTAAACGAGATTCAGATTTTTTTAAAAGCCACTTTAGAAAGGATTACATTTTGAATTTCTTTTAAACTTTGGCAACATCTGGTGGTAGTATCATGAATGACACGGCGGTATATACTTTGTATCCAGTAAATTAAAAGAAAATGCATTTTCTGTGTGCACTCCAGAGGACTATACACTTCACGTTCAAGTCTCCAGTCAATATGACAACAATGACACATCCATGAAGATAACTGTCCGCCCTAAATTAATCAGCCTCCTCATTTTGGCTTCCGCTTCGGTGCCTGGTGTCAACCAGCCTCTCCATCTGGAAGCTTCCACTGAACCCTCCACTTTTGCGATCGTCTACACGTGGGACTTTGGAGATGGTTCCAAAGCTGTCCAAAGCATCCACTGTAGAATCAGCCACAGGTTTGGATCTGCAGGAGTATATAACATCACAGTATTGGCTAATAACACAGTTACATCCATGAGCGCCTGGCATGAAGTGGTAGTTATGGAGAAAATCTCTGGATTAACTGTCTCAAGCAACGGACCACGTGACGTTGGCTCTGCTACAGATTTCAAAGCTAAAGTTGCCACTGGAACCAACCTCATCTGGGATTTTGACTTTGGTGATGGGTCCCGGCAAGAGAATCTTACAGATGGTTCCATCTCGCACATCTACAGGTTTCCAGGGAACTACACAGTAGAAGTGACCGTCTCTAATTATGTCAGCCAAGCTTCTCAGTCTGTAATCATTGAGGTTTATATTTTGACTGTTAAAGGTGTTCTCCCAACAGAATGCGTCATGAGTGGAAAAGACATACAGCTCACCGCTCTAGTGAATGGAAACATTTCCGGTCTGACTTTCCATTGGCTGTTTGAAGAGGCCTCATCTTTAACTGCAGTGCGGGGACAGTCAACAGTCATGCATATCTTTCCACGCCCTGGCATTTTTCCTGTTAACCTGACTGCGTTTAGTTCTGCCATTTGTGCCTCATTTAGTACCAGTATCTGTGTTGAAAGTCCAATAGCGAATGTTGCAGTGCAGTCCTCAAAGAATGTGGTGGCAGTTGGAGAACAAGTGTGTATCAGTGTGTTAGTTTCCCCTGAACAGAAGATGGGCTATCAGTTTAAGTGGCTTTGTAACTTATGTGGTCCTGCTGCCCTGATGGAAAACTCTCAGAGGTGTTTTGTCTTCAGGCATGAAAGTGTTGAAGAGGTGTCAGTAATGGCAAGCAACAAAGTCAGCAACAAAACAGCCAAAGTTAATATTACCATTCAAAAACCAGTGAGTGAACTCTCTGTTAGGCACGGTAGCCAAAACGACACTCTGACTGTCGATACAGTGACATCATTTTGGATGGTCAGTTGTGCCGGCAGCAATGTGTCAGTACTGTGGGACTTTGGAGATGGGTCGCCCGTAGAGCAGAAACATAATGTATCGCACGTCTTTACCTCGTCGGGTCAATTCACAGTCACCGCAATAGCGTTCAACGCTGTTAGCCGAGACTCTGCAACCCTCACAGTGAATGTGTTACTTCCTGTTTCTGACCTTTCACTTTACACCAGCCAGCCTTATGCTGTGGTAGGAGAGGAAACTGTCATCACAGCAGTTAGCAGTGCTACAAACAGCGCCAACTACCTCTGGACAGTGGAGGGCATATCTTCAACCAGACAGGGAACTCGTGAGTTTAGATTCAGCTTCCCCAGACCAGGAGTGTATCACGTAAGCGTCATAGCACAGAACTTAGTGAGTAAAAGAGAGGCAGCAATTTTAATTGAGGTCTTTGAAAGAATAGAGGGACTTCAGATTGAATGTCAAAGCCTGACAAATGAGAAATATATACCAACTCATGAGGGAGTCTTGTTTACTGCTTCAGTCACCAAAGGCTCCAACATTACTTTTCACTGGCTTGCTAGACAGAGTGAAATAACCCAAGAAATAGCAGGTAATGGAGAACTCTTCCATGTGTTAGCTGAAATTCCTGGCAATATGTTGGTTCAGCTCAGAGCCTCCAATATCTTGGGTGAGGTTACCAACAGTGTTCCTTTAGTGGCAGTCGAACGTGTAAAAAATGCAGTCATAGCAGCACAATCGAACATCGTGGCATGGAAGAAATCAGTGAATATCTCAGTTTCCGTGGATACCGGATCCGACCTGCAGTACCTTTGGCATGTGAACACCAACCGTTTACCCCTTCAGACACAAGAACCTTTTCTTCTCTACACTTTTCCAAGTCTGGGCCATTTTCTTGTCACGGTTTTAGTTCAGAACGCTTTTAGCCAGAGTAACGACACCAAACATTTTTTGGTTCAGGAAGAAGTCCAAGATGTGGACTTCCAAATTGACAACAAGAAACATCCATTTTATGTCAATGGAAGTGCTACTGTTTCTTTTCAAGGGTTTGTTTACAAGGGCAGTGATCCCCACTGGGACTGGAAATTTCACAATACCAAACAGAGCATTTTTACCTCAACCAGTCAAATATTTATCTACAGATTTCCACATGCAGGCATCTACCAGGTCTGTCTGAATGTTTCCAATGGGATAAGTTGGCAGATGGTTTCACACAATGTCACAGTCCAGGATGCAATCACAGGTCTTGTGCTGGGCATTAGAAAGTCCTCTTTCTGTAGTGGGGAACAAGTAACGTTTATTCCAACAGTCTCCAAAGGAAGCAATGTAAGCTTTGTTATAACATTCCAAAACAAAGACTGGATTCAAAGCCAGGATATTTTTGAGGACCAGTTAACCACATCAAGTCTTCCAGTTGGGAGACACCTAGTTACAGTTAAAGCTTTAAACCAGGTCAGTAGTGCCAAGGCATCCTCCATCATTGTAGTGACTGAGCAAGTTCAAGGTCTGCAACTTTTAAACTGTTGTTCCACTACGCTAGAAGCTCTGAAAGGAATCCAGTTCAAAGCAGAGGTTCGTAGTGGATTTCCAGTCAACTACACCTGGATATTTCACTTGGAAAGGTCGAGGCCCACGTGGCTAATGGGACAAGAAGTCGTCTTTACTCCCTCGGAGAACGGTTCATTATTTGTTCGTGTGTTAGCCAGCAATGGACTCTGCTCTCAGATGGTAAACCTGACTGCAACAGTTGAATGGCCTGTCAAGAAAGTAAACATTGCCTGTCATTCAAAGAAAATATTTGTTAAATATGCTGTCAGGTTTTCAGCAACAGTGAGCAAAGGGAGCAATGTTAGATATGTGTGGGACTTTGGAGATTCCACTGAGATATTAGTGACAGAGTCAAGTGCTGTTAGCCATTCTTACTTCAATACCGGCAAATACACAGTTACAGTCAAAGCTCTCAACAGTGTCAGCCACGTGTCCTCGGAGCTACACGTCGAGGTGGAGGAGCTTCAGTGTTGCAGCCCACAGGCCTCCCTGGTCCAAAGCCAGTCTACTATCTTCAGGGCTAGACCAAGTTTCTTTGAAGCAAGTGTGAACACTAATTGCTCTTCTTACAAGACTCGCTATCTGTGGGAGGTATTCGGTGAGTCAGACTGTACCCACGGCAACACTGATATTTCCGGAAACAAAGTCATTCTTGGAAATCGTGAGGATGCAACACCTTTACTCTTACTCCCAAAGCATGCACTTGATGTAGGGCACTATTGCCTGGTATTCACAGTTTCATTCCAGGACACTCCCATCCTCATCAAACAGAAGACTAACATCACAGTGGTCCACTCACCATTAGTGGCTGTCATTAAGGGAGGCTCCCACAGATTCTGGCCCAACCTGAACGACCTTGTCCTTGATGGGTCTGACTCTTATGACCCTGATATTGAACCTGGAGTGGAGGATGCAGTGCAGTATCACTGGGCCTACATGACAGTGGTAGGTACCTTTTGATTTTGAAGATTTCAAGGGTATGACATTCATTTTTTGTCTAAGTAGAATAACAACAATCTGCAGAACTCCACAGAGTCTCCTATTGTAAAACAGCCCATTGTGAGGACCAGCAGTAGGATGACAATAGTGAGCATTCAGCTGCACCCTGGAACAGTCTACATCTTCACCCTTACTGTGCACAAGAAAGGGAGGAAACCTTCCTCTGTTAACCAAACGGTATGAAGTTATGTTGAATATTACTTGCAAATCGATGGTTTTGGAGATTTAAGCAGTTATGAATGAACTTGCCACTGAGTTAAGAGCTTACTTGGCTAAACCAGGCAGAGATTTGACTTCATTGGAGCATTTTAAGAGTCAACTCACGTCATATTTGCTAGCATTAAAATATAGACTTGCACCAGCAGCACCTACAGATGTCCTGTCTCTTTCAGGTAACTATCAGTGAAGCTCATGTGCTTCCTGTCACTATAGAGTGCGTATCCTGCTCTGTTCTCTCCTCTGCTAACCACATCAGTCACAACACCCCTGTTGTCCTTTCTGGACGCTGTGGACAATGTGACGACCAGGCTCGGGTAAAAATTCTGAAAATAAATGAAAAGAAATATTGCATAAGGTTGTTCAAGTAATTAGTTCTTTAGTAGATAAATTAATGCACCAATTGGTTATTTTTACAGGAAATATACAAATATACACAGTTTTTATGATTACATGTGTCTTCTGCAGTACAAATGGAGAGCTCAGGACCAAACCGGGTCTGACCCTCGAGCTTGATGAGGTCACCTCTTCAGGGAGATATTCTCCCAGCTTGGTGGTGCGGTCAGGTGTCCTTCAGCCAGGGCAGAGTTATTACTTTGCCCTGGATGTATCCCAGCCTCACAGCAGGGAACGAGGCAGCGCCATCTTGATGATACAGCCAAACAATCCACCCCATGGTGGCCTTTGTGATCTGAGTCCAGAGTCAGACATACAACTGCTGGAGACAAAGGTCACCTACAACTGTTCAGGTAACAGTAACTTATAACCTAAAGGGCTACAAAATCAAATTTGCATTGATTTTTTCATCTGACAGGTCAAATTGGACCTTTGACAAATTTAATTAAACGCGTTCAAAGTGCACATTTTGCATTGTTGTTTACAGCTGTGTTTAACATCTGCTCTCTTTGGGACAGGATGGCAAGATGATGAAAGCAGAGCCTCTCAGTTGATCTATACCTTCCAGGTGGGATTATGTCAGCCCATTAGCACTGCGTGCCCTCTGCTTACACTCTACAGGTAAATGGCCTCAGCTTACAGTTGTTAATGGACAGGGCGCGATCCAGGCTTCGGCATGTCCTCCATTAAAGTGACGCCTTTTATAATATGAAGTTGTAGTTTGAGTCATCTAAATTTTTCTCCCAAGGGGCACACAGTCAACATTCAGCAGCCTGGTCCCAGTGGGACGTCCTGGGCAACAAGAAACCATGTCCGTTATCACAGTTATTCTGCTAGTGGGGAACCATCAGGGGGCAAAGGCCGTGGCTCTGAACAGGTTAAAAAAAAAAATCTGGTTGATTTTTCATGAATAATGCATCTCAAGCCCAGTGTCTGTCACTCTCACGTGGTCCTCATTCCTGCATTCCCCAGAACACTGACGGTGGAAAATCCTGCAGTCAGTGAAGTTGCCAGTCAGTGGCTCAGAAACAAGAGCCAGGCTGAACTGTGGGCTTTAGTCCAACATGGCAACCCTCAGGAAATCATCCCATATTCCATTGCTCTCACCAGCAAGCTCAATCAGGTAGTGTGTCAGTCTAATATTTTCATATTCCAGTGCATGTGTCATAGTCTGTGGATTTTCTCACGGGTTTTTGTTATTTCTATTGTTTTCTCCGGTTATATTAAAGTTAACAGTCTGTAGGTATGATGCTATATTTCAGATCTCATCAGTTCTGCAGAGTTTGGTATATGAGCTCAATTCTGGAGCCTTTGGTCCTGGTAGTAAGCATAGAATTATTTTAGTCCCCTCAGTGTTTCCCTCAGTCAAGCCAGTTCATGTTTCAGTTAATTTCCTTAGTTACTCTGGTGATCATGTGTCTCTGGTGTCTTGTCCTCCTCTGTCTGAATGTCCTTCCACCTGCGTCTCGATACCTTCCTGGGCCCAGTATCCTGATTGCCGTCCCGTGTCCTGTCTGTTGCCTTTTGGAAAACTATTTTACTTGGATTGCCTTTCATTTGTTGCCTTTTCTGGACCGGAACTGCCAGTTTTGTAATAAAGCTCAGCTTTTGTTTGTCACTTTGAATCCTGAGTCCGCATTCGGGTCATTTAACCCCTTATGAGCAATCAGTTGGCGACAGTGGGAAGGAAAAACTCCCTTTTAACAGGAAGAAACCTCCGGCAGAACCAGGCTCAGGGAGGGGCAGTCACCTGCCGCGACCGGTTGGGGCTGAGGGGAGAGAGACGATCATCATGGGTGTGACTTTTGCACTTGTTACCAGTATCATTCCTTTCAGCAGATGGAGCTTGAATGGACGACTGAGGAACTCGTGCTGAGGAGGCAGATCCGGGAAAATGTGACAGAAGCTCTCGCCTCGCTCCCCGTGTCCTCCTTGCTGGATGTCGATCAGATCAGCTCAACATTGTCTCAATCTATGGTGAGGAAACAAATTCAATGCTGCCCCACGTTATTATGCACAGACAATAAAATCATGAATATAAACAAATGCTTGAGGGGAAGAAGCAGCAGTTTGACATTTCTGGTAGGGACCTGAATGAAAAGGTCAGCATCACTCCCACACTGTGAGCTTAATTTAGCTCACAGACAGAAAATTGATCAACTTTGGGCTTCAGTATCTTAGCGTGGGGGGTCCACGAGAAATCTGAAAATTCTTTCTGCAAAAAAATAAATACAAGTCGCTGCAAATTTAACTCGTGTACAGTCCCCTGCTCCGGAGTCTACACTTCAGTTTGTAATTTGGTGGAAGAAGTATTCAAATCCTTAAATAAAAGTAGCAGTACTACAATGTAACCGCCCTCTTACAGGTTTATTATGCTGAAATTCAATCTTTAAGATTATATTACTGGATCATAATTATTGATTTAATAACCAGTGCATGACAACACATAAGCAGTTTCGCATGTTTTATTGATAATATAAAGCTGAATAATTATAATCAGTTACTAAAGCTTTAAAATAAATGTTGTGCAACACAAAGTAAAGCATCTGGCTCCAAAAAATTGTGGCATAGAAGAAGAAGAAAGTAGCGTAACTTAGAAATACTGATGTACAACTCCATCAAAATATGTATAATACAGTACTGAGGTGATTATACGTAGTTATATTCCTGTGCATTGGTCCTGTCCATGTTTTCATTGAATGGTTCCCATCCCGTTTAACTGTGTAAATTGTCAAATTTTCTTCTTTATTCCAGGCTGTTCCCAGTGAGCTGGTACGGGAAAACTCTCAGAAGAAAGTTTTGGAAGCTGTGGGGAAGATGATCCATGTAATAGAGAAGCAGATGAATCCTGCTCTTTTGCCAGCTGCTGATACGGGAAGAAACATCCTTAATGTCATAGGTGCCGGCCGACCACGTCCTCTGCATGAAGCAGTCATGGACTGATGTGAAATTTACCAGATTTTTCTTTTGTGTGTGTGTGTGTGTGTGTGTGTGTGTGTGTGTGTGTTTCCAGGTAGCACTCTGGCGGCTGTGTCTGAGTCGGTCCGTGGTTTTCACCCAGCCCACTTAGAAACTCTGCAGGCAGCTTCAGCAGTATCCCTGTCAGCACTGAGCTATACGGGAGCCCTGATGCGCACACTGATGCGTTCCCGAGTTCCTGGTGAGGTGCCTCTTTCGCTCTCCACCGACTACATCACCTCAGTGGGTTTCCGAGGAGACCCTTCTGATCTCCTCTGCCAGTCAAACCAGGTCGCCCAACAGTCACCGTTAGCTGGCAAATCGAAGGCTTCCCACCCTTGTCGGTTTGTTATCCCCACCTGCCTGACAGCTCATCTGAAGAATCAAGGGTCTGAGGTGGTGCAGGTGTTGTTTGGTTTGGATAGACCACTGGATGCCAACGCTTTGCTGGCTGCAGCCAACCCGCCAATTTCCACCACTCTTGTGGCCATGGAGCTCAGCACTCCTCAGGGTCAGCCCATACCCGTCCTGGATTTGGACCCTGAACAAGCCATACGGGTCTCTCTGCCAAATAAGTACTCCATAGAAAGTGGAGATGAGAGAGCAGGTGAAGTTGGGAATGAGACACGTCTGACTGTAAAACTGTTGCCTGAAGGACAGCTGAACTTCACAGTAAAAGTTCCAGACAACCTCGATGAAAATGCAGGTTTATACATCTCCTTCAACTTCAGCTTGGCTCCAGGTACAGCTGATAATTTCTCACTCTCTTTAAGGCCAACCATGCAGTGCCTCTTGTGTCTAATTATTCATTAACCTTACAGTATATGTTTGTGTTCATTGCTAATTAAAAGGGCTGTTTTCAAACTACATTATACATCACTAGGAGCAACTCCAGTGACCACTGGCCGTGTGAAGGCTGAAGTGAGCTCTGCAGTGCCGAGGACTAATGCATCCCAGGATTCCCTGATGAGAGAGTGGGCTCTCACGCTCTCTGCTCTGGCCACCTCCTCGGAAGAAACCATTTTTCTGTCTCCCCTGTGAGTCCGGCTCTTTTCTGCAACTCATTGCCCCGATTGCTCATTTTGATGAATACAGATGAGCGTCACACGAATATAATTTCCTCTACAACAGTCTGAATGGGACAGATACGCCTCTCTCTGTCAAGCTGAGCTTCTCCCTGGTCGACGGCGGTCCAGTCCATGTGTCGGTGTGTGTGTTCAGCTCCCTGTGCCAGTACTACAGTGCGAAGGAGAGGCGTTGGCGCAGTGAAGGCCTTCGACCACTGGAGGGCGGCACACTCCACACGGCGCTCTGCCTCACCCAGCACCTCACCATGTTCGGGGCCAGTCTGTTTGTCCATCCGGGGGCCGTTGTTTTGCTACCACCTGTATGTGAGAGCACAAAGAATTACAGCAGCTGTTATTGGTCTGAAGGGATTTTATTACATTGGTGCACCACACACACAAAAAGGTGGATTAGAAGAAAAGCATCAACTGACTCTCTACCTTCTTCCCCCTCATCTGCAGACAGGAGAACCCATGAGGAACACGGTGGTGGCGATCATCTGTGCTGTCCTGGTTTTGACTCACCTGCTGGTGGGGCTCATTGCCCACAAACTGGACCATCTAGACAGCTTGAGACTGAGCCAGGTTCCACTGTGTGGGCGACCAGGGCTGTACCACTACAGAGCGCTGGTCAAGACTGGCTGGAGGCCAGGGGCAGGTCAGCCGAGGACAAGTCATTAGAGATGCAGACATGAAAAATGGGGGCGGAAACATGTAGAGTGATGTTTGGATTCTTTAAAATGATATGGAATTGATCCATTCTGTGGTGTTACCCATCAGGAACCACAGCACATGTTGGCATTAGTTTGTATGGTGTGAAAAGAAGCGGCTCTCACCATCTGCAGAGGGAAGGAGCTTTTCGGCGTGGCAGCCTGGACCAGTTTCATGTGGAGACAGATGACAACCTGGGAGAAGTCTGGAAAATACGCGTTTGGCATGATAACACAGGTAGACTATATGGACAAAAGTACTGGGTAACTAGTCTTAATCTTTCAAATCAAGGGTTTTCAGTCCCGTTGCCAAGTTTGCCACAGATTTAGAGCCTCTTTTCTCCTATTTTATGTCATAATGTCCAAAATAGTTTTACTGAGTGAGGGGTGTGGACTGCAGGGGTAAAGGTTTAGCCCAGATTATTTTACTACAGAGCTATACATACTGAACATTGTTTGGCCTTCTCTTTAGTGTCTGGATGGCAACAGATTACCCTGTACATGCTATTCATGAATAACGGTGCCTTCAAAGATGTTCAAGTTACTCATTCATGCTGTGTACACGCTATGCACCCTCAGACCATCACAGATGTCCTTCTCCTCTTTAATAGATGGATTTCCCACAGGAAAATGTGTTTTTTGGCCATGTAACAGGACAGTTTTCCACTCGAGCTTGGGCCACGAGGAGTCAAAAGAAGTTCTTTTTTTTTGATTGGTAGATCTTTGTAATAAAGCCTACGATTTAGGGTGTAATTATCATGTAATTATTATGTAATTCTGATGTAATTTTTAACAAACTGAGGCTTACATTTTAGCTAAAAATGTGCAGTGATGGGCTGGTTAGTTCACTCCATAATATCGCTCACACCCCTTACTGTAAATTACTGTGTAATTATGATTTAAAATGCAGCAATTAGTCCCTCTGCAATACAGCTAGCAACCTTATAATTACTGTGTAATTAAAATGTGAGATTGGAGGAAAAAAAATCATACGCTACATAAAATTACTTACAATATTACTTTGTGTCTCTTTTCTTGTAAACTACACGTTTTGTTGTCCATACAAGTTACTGTCTACTTAAAATAGTTACACTATACTTTGTTTCTTTTTACCAGTAAAATCTCAGATTGATACTCCCTCATTCTACTATAAATACTGGCAAATATTTTTAGGTAATTAAAAATGACATCCTAATTTCAAACATCACAAATACCTGGTAAACTTTGGGAAATTACACCCTCTGTCACGGGCTGTTTTATGAAGCGGCACCTTTTGTTTGTATTTGTTTGCTTGATTTTGTGTGTTCAATATTGTTCCTGTATTTAAAGGGTTAATATAGGGTTTAAATTGTTAGCAAGTTTGCTTTTTGCATTTATGTTTTACACAGGAAAGATGTTTTATGGTCAATAAAATTTAAAACAGTGTGTATGTATTTTATATATATATATATATATATATATATATATATATATATATATATATATATATATATATATATATATATATATATATATATAAATAAAACCATAAGTATGAATATGGTTCCTGTCATTTATACGTCTGCATATAAATACAGGTTTGGACCCATCGTGGTACGTTCAGCACGTGGTGGTGTGGGACCTTCAGAACGACCACATGTTCTTCTTCCTGCTGGACGACTGGCTCTCTGTTGAGAATGAGAAGAATGGCACAGTGGAGAAGGAAGTTCTTGCCTCTTGTAAGGTTATCAATTTTACTCTCAGCTTGCAGAATGTAAAGTGTGTCACATTGTTTAGTATGGTAGCAGAGATGGACCCACACGTGAACGTGTATTTCTTTTCCATTTCTCCTCCCGAGGCCCAGAGGAGCTCACTCTGTTTAAAAGGGTGCTCATCTCCCAGCTGATATTTGGCATGTTCGACCGCCACCTGTGGCTGTCACTGCTGGAACGCCCCCTCACAGCTGTTTCACGAGGGGACAGAGGGTCACCTGCAGTGCCCTTTTGCTGCATCTCTACCTGGCACTGGGGGCTGTGTGGTACGGAGCCGTTGGCACTGTGAGGCACAGGTGATGTGACTTGAAATTTTAATATTTACAGACATAAGCAAATGGGATTATTTGTCAAACTGATGCTTGTTCTTCATACGCAAGTGGACCCATTTCAGCCCATCTGCTGGCTAACATGGAGACCATTGCCGTGGGGGTGACTGTCGCTGCACTGGTGTTTCCGCTTCAGTGTTTCCTCTGCTTCCTGTTTAGAACAGCTCGCAGCCAGGTAATCTAAAACGGTGTCAAGCTATTTTACCGAAGCAACTTAGCTCAGAGTGTTCATTTTAAAGTGTGAGGCGGAATGGTCCCGCCCTCAGTGAGCTGCTGGTTGGAGGTCACTGCGGGGCAGTGTCAGTTGTGCCTCCATGCTTTATTTGTTAAACACTCTTATCTTTGTATCACAAGCGTTTCCCATTTGTCTGAAAGTACACTCAGGAATGCTAACGCTGCAGGTGTGTGTTTATGTGTGCCCCAGGTAACTGTGGACATGTCGGTCCCGCCCTCTCCAGTTTGTCACTCTGTGGAGATGGACGTGTTCCTCGGCCAGTCGGAGCACTCTTGCCCTTCCTTTCTGTCTTTGCCAGATTCCTCTGGCCGAGTCAGAGACAGTCCTTCATCTGTACGAGCATGCACATATAAACTTGTTATTCTGCTCCAGTCTCTTTCTTAGAATCACGTTCCAGTTGTATTTCCTACTGTCTCTAGTTGCTGGAGAGCAAGGCATTAAACTCCAGTATCCTGGACTTCTGGGCTGCCTCTGGCTTGGTGCCCCAGACAGATGGAGCATATCAAGAGGACGGCATGGTAGCATGGCCATCATGTGACAGCCTGCTCAGTCTACCAACAGGTTCAAGCCCCTCCAAGACAACCTTAGCCCCTGACCTCTGCAAGGCTTCACCTGCACAGGGCCCTGCACGCCAGCTGAAGCGTAAAAAGGCCTTGATGCAGCTTCACTTGGTATCACACAATCACACGAATCTGGTCCAAGTTCACAGCCACAATCTGACGACCCTTCTGACTCTGTCCGGTAAGAGACTGTCACGGTTCACTAAAGGGAAAGCTTGATTAATTGCTCATATGAAAGCACATTGTTTCTCGCCGTCTTGCCAGATTTGCTATTGTAGA